>JACJUY010001763.1:96013-111876 GCA_014220935.1 Platorchestia sp. MABIK
GTCGTCAAGCGTCACTGGTCACAATGAATGAGTGGGAATGACGGACTTTACGGCCGCCACTGCCGTTACTCAGGGCTTACTGCCTCGTGTGAATGAGGGCAAAATGACCTACACACAACATCAACGAATTGATCCCACTCGTGCTCGCATCAATGGCCCAAGAATGCCACTATGAAACTTGCTGGACTTTGACGTTAAGGATCAGGTCGCATCATCGGTTTTGGGAATGTCATCGTGAATTATTGGTTGTAACTCGTCGTTCCTGCTCAAACGAATGAAAGAACTTTGATAAAAGGGTACAGACCTGTGCAGATTTCAGTCTGTTAATTTTTTATCTGTGGGATGTGAATGGGTTCAAGCAATGTCTTCCAAAGGATAAAATAAAACGTGATTGTCTTTATCCAATCACGAAGAAGACAGATGGAAAATGAGGGCTCTTCACATTTCGCTCCCTTTCTTGGTTGATGAAATCTTGGTAATGACTAATCAACATTAAAGGATTTTTGAAAAATTTGAAATCTGTATTTTATTGAAAATTATAACTTCCCCATCCACAAAACATTTTCCACGGCAACCTTATATCGCAAAATAAAAATGTAATGAGACCGTATTTTTATCTTAACTCGCAGCGAGCGAACTATTCACAAAACCAACTAGACTGTTGTCTGAAGAGTTCAGTTTTCCAAAAAGACATGCTGAGAGTTGATTGGGAGTTCATGACTCAGGAAGAAGAGCGATTCTATTAGCATGGTTATAACGCTGTGTAGACGCAGGGTAATGCTGTCGTTTCATCGATGCAAATGCTGTCGTAGAGAAGTCATAAGACAAGGATCATGCCTTGCTTGTCTGATCATCGCTAGCAGCAGCGAGCCTTCCGAAGCAATCTCACTGAGTGCTTTACGCCACACACCCTCTACCATTATGCTGCAGAAGCCTTCTCCTCTCCCTCTACAAGCTGGTGCTTCTCTCGTTTTCTTTCCCCTCCCTCAGCTCGACTTAGGCACACGTGCTCCTCCTCTCTCACTGCGACNCTTACCCTACCTCTGTTGCATAGAGTATGCTATATTCCTCTCTTATTCTCGCTGATTGTTCACGTGAATGTCCTTCCGAGTCCCGTTTCTCAGTCGCTCAGAATAACGAGAAAAAGATAGTTTTTCACATAAAGAGACAACCAGGGCGCAATAAAGTTAGAAAATTTGTTCCATGTAATGAAGATAGCATTTTGATTGAAAACCTACACATGCTTGTGAAATATTTTATTGACCAAAACAGTTGGGGGTTTATTTTGAGACACTAATGTGGTGTAAATTTACAGACAGCACTTATTTTGAAACGGTGTTTCGTTTTTAGCAATTCATTGCTTTCTTTGACAACTTGAATGCTTCACTCTCACTAGTTTGATAGTTTTCTAAAATTTCCATTCAGTGCTCATGTTAACTAGTCTATTGCTAGAAAAAGTCCTTGTAAGTAATTTCTAAATGAGTTCAATAGTTTTGACAAGGACAAACATGTCTTCTTGTACAAGGACAAACATGTCTTCTTGTACAAGGACAAACATGTCTTCTTGTAATTGAGGCTTTTCAAATGTAACTCTGCTATTCATACGGATTGTCTAAATTACGTTTCTTATGAAAGTCAGTTTGTTCCATGAAAACGAAAGAAAATTTTTCAACCTTTGACCATGTTTTATACATGGCCGCACACTGATATGTCTCAAAGATGTATCTTTGAGATGTATCTCAAAGCCTAACAAGTTTCATTTAGTCAGGTCACCAATGTACAAACATGCTCGTACCTGTGCACCGAGTCAATGAGCTGACCTGAAAGTCGGCTTTTAAGAGATGGGTCTCTGCTTCCCGTCAGCCTTTTCATTTTCCCACCTCAGAGAATAGTTGCACAGCACAATCTAAAATATTTAGCTGCGACGTTGTTGAATGTTTTCATATCAACCCGAAAATTACACAATTTCATTGTGCAATTTGCTGAATTTTTTAATTGTCTAATTTAATTTCGTGTTAAAAATGTGTAAAAATTCAACCGAAATATCCGAATTTAGGCCAGCGGGCTAATAAAATCACTCTATGACAGTTAATGAGAATGATTTCCTCTATTTTCCGAAAAATGTTCAGATGGCTGATTCATTTCAGCGAAAAATCCAATGCTGGGTCTTAGAAGCCTCTACCTTGATCTGATGCTTTCGTAGTGCTGTAGCAAACGCCAATGATCGAGATTGCTAACGTAAAACTCTGACGAATCAGACGTATCGAAGCAGAAAATTCCCAATTACGATGAGCACAGATAATATCCTCTGACTTATTTCTTTACAGTTTAAATGTTCTTTGAAGTCCAAATCCCTACCCTCATATCGCAACCCTAACTACCCTGCCCTACTGTTCTTAGGGTTTAGATAGGTAATCTATACATTCGAATCTACGAAAAATAATCTTAAAAATGCCAATCTTTTCTTTCACATCTCGTCAATATTCGTTCACGATATTCTACAACTTGATGATTCCTTTACTTCCAGTGCCTATTGTGCGTCTCCAAACTCCAAGCACATCTTTTGTTCCGCTAAATTCTGCGAGCTGCTCGGAACACTTGACCTGAAGGACCCGTGTCTGAACTGAAGGACGAATGTATCAGAATTGAAGGGCGGACCGAGAAGGCAGACCTGAAGGGCTCGTGTCAGGGAGTAGGAAGGCGAGTGCGGCAGACAGTAGTCGCTCGACTCCATTCTACGCGAGAGATCAGTTTACATCATTTCCATTAAGGAGCGGAGACTCTTAATTAAGGCCGTGGCTTCAGTCTCTCCTGTTACTAATAGCAGCGAACAGGCGTAGCAGCGTACAGCTTGACTTATTAGTGCTTTCCTACGGAGGAAATAAGGGTTCGCTGCGAATTGCCAACGCTGTTCAAATGGAAAGCGCTCGGAACGAGGAGGTTGCTCCATGAAAATCGTAACAACCTAATGAATTTGAGAATACTAGAAAATTATGGATGACGGGAGTTTCATTGACATGAAATTCGGCGCTGGTAATTATTCATCAAGACCGGCTCAGTCAGAGCCAAATCCAATGAAGGCAGTACTAGGCCCCTCCACTGCCTCTGATGGCAATTAAAAAACATACCACTCAACTCATTAGACAGGAAAAAGCTTAAAATGAACTTGAAAGGAGGTCAAGAGTCGTTTGTAGTACTACGGTTTATTGAGTTGGCCGGGAGAGGCCGATTTTGATGAGAGATTTGGGATCGACGAAATGAGCAGAGCAGACATCTGAACTAAAGACCAATTTACACACATTGCGCTTCTTGTTACTCTTGAGTTTGCGTTAATTTGCCTATTCCTATTCCTATATCCTATAGTTTCCTATTCTTCCTCCGTTGACCTGGAAAGTGAAAACGCCGGAATGTCGCCTGAATGATCGACTTGCGTGAGTGCTGGATTCGATTCTGTTGCTGCCTGAATTATTCATCAGTGCGAGGCAGACAGCAGAAGCGCGCATGACCTCCTCATGTCGCATTGAAAACGAAACTTGAGGAGTTAGAAGCTGCTTCTGGAGCTGCGAACTAGTTCCTATTACTCTCATCTACTGTGTCCGGATGGAAATACCAGAATTATTGGGATGAAATTGTTCTATTCTTAGACCATGAAAGGTTCCTCGTTGTAGGAAACCAATGTACAAGATGATATGCATGTATCAGGCTTGAATTGGAAATAAAGCATCCTTAGATGCCGAAGTTTGTTTGTTCGTTTGTTTGTTTATGAGCCCTAATCGAAAAGTGGACTTTAATGTGTCGTAGTAAACAATGAATGTAGATGAAAAACGAGTGAGTAAGTTTTGGAAAAGTACTGTTAGTTCTAATCAATGAAAATTGAGAGCAAGTAAACTCATTTATGAAAGTATAAGATTTAACGGGAAATACATTCCCATTTGTGCTCTTGGGTGTTATTCATTTTCATGTGAAGAGCTTAGCGGAAATTAAGCATCATTTTTAAGTCTTATTCTTGAAATGAGTTTCTCTTTGGAAGGAACTGTTAAATTGATCTCGCTTTGAAGGGCTGTGACTGCTTGTGTCTCCAAATGAAACTCTAAATGGTTAATCAAAATCACTGCAAGCCTGCATTTTTTTTAAACTTTGGAAAAACGTTTCAATCAGACGAAGCCTTCCGTTTTTTTAAACATGGGAAAAACATCTCAAATGTGGGGAAAAACAGCAACAGGAAGTGCATCCTGAGTGTGTTTTGTTAGTGCAATTCTACACTGCAGCTCCTGTTGCCTTCTTCTCACCATCTCGTCACCTCCCCCTGCTCCCCTCTCCTGAGTTTCTTTATACCTCCTGTGACCGTTTCGGAAGCTCATTTGTGTACAGGTTTGAAATTACGATGAAGATAATCCCTCATCGGTTTTGTGTTATTTATTCAGTCTAGTGACGAAGAGAAACTCTGTGTTATAAAGCATGAGAACATCCTCTTTTTGAGAGTGCATTTATTTATCACACTTGCATTCTTATCGGTAAAGAATGTCGCCGCTCTACGGCAGTTTAATTTCAAGCATGTTTTCTGAAAAATTGCGATAAAACGTTAACTGCTAGTAAGTCATAAGTGATTTTAAAATAAAACTTCACTGAAACTAGTTTCCTTTCGTAAAAGATGATGAAGATTTCTTAGAAGAAAACAGCAATGGAGCGATACAAGTTTTGTGTAAAAAAAAAAGTTACTTTCCCGCGTTGTAGCGACGCCAATTGCTTAACAAAATTTGTTCTTCGCTTATGGAGTAACGATAAAATGTAATACGGTGACACATATGCTCGGCTTAATTTCTGGTCACGTTATAGAGAAAGTCAAAAAAGTCTGGTCAACAAAATCAAACGCTACATTGAGCAATGAGGTACAATTAATATTCTCTTCAAATTAATAACATTAAGCACAAACGTGCGCTTCCTCCATAGAACACGGAGATTTCATTGAAAAATTACAATCATATTCATGTATTAATGCACATTAATTTGCCTGATGTTCGAGAAAAGTTCAAACTCGTAGAGGTAGCAATACTTCCCAAGAATATAAATTGGTGCAATGCATAATTTTTTAAAAGCAGAGTGCATGAAATTTTAGCTTTGCCTATGCCATAACATAAAGAAATGCCCGTTAGATTTAGCTCGCAGACTCGTTCCGTTCCAATGAGCACTCACAAGCTACGGGCTAGTGTAATGCATTACAATATGACTCGTTTTCATAGGTGAACATATCATTGTACGCGCAGCATCTTATGCTAGTTATCAGCATCTTCTTGAGGTTTTACTCTTTGTTAAAATAGTTTAAATATTATATCAAGTACTTTAAAATTGCTAATTTAGGGAAAATGAATTAACTCTTCAAGTGGGAAATCTCCATCTAAAAACATCAAACCCCGAGTGTTAGAAACGTTGAACCTTGATTTAAATAGGAACAAATAAAGTGATCATTACAACTAGACCGTAGTTCGAACAAACATGAAAATCATGGGAGTAATTACAAATTTTCATCTTATCTAGTATCTTGAAACAGCATTATGTTTTCTTTTAGCCCCAAACGACCGGCCAATATAGGTCTCTTTTGCCGGTAGGATTAGGAGCATCCCATTTTTAGGCGCATCCAATAGCCTATAGTACGAGATCTGGCTGTAATTGGAGCGGGGAGCGGCAGCGCTGCACTAATCGCCTAATCCTGAGACCCACCTGCCACCGAGCTTCTGCCTCGATTTTCCCATGCTTTCTTTTGATCAAATTCTTTGCGTCTCGACAGGATGTTATTAATTTTTGGCATCCTTATGTTCGGCACCTTGGTGCTCATCTACATTATCGTTGATAACCATCTATAAAAATCTCATTCTTTCCTGTGAATCCTGTTTACAGTTTCTATGATTGTTGAAATTTGTCATTGAGATGTGAATTTTACTAAGAACTTCTTAACGAAGCTAAAAACTGTGATCCATTAAGGATCAAAAGCAAATGTAAAGAAAATTCTCAATCCCGTTGGTTCCTAAACCCTGGAAAAATGCTTGCATAACGATCCGTAGCCCTGCTGAGTCAATCCAAAAAATCTCAAAGGAATATATTGCGAAAACAATGTAAAAATGATCAAACCATTATCACAGTTTCTGTTTATCCGAAATACTTTGATATAGATGTGGGTCTATGTCTTCTGGCTCCAAGAATCATGCTCATGTTCCAGCATGCGCACATGCGGAAGTTGATCTCCAACTCAGCAGCCAAATTTACGAGGCTTGTGACGCCCTGCGACTGCAGGCGTTAACACTTGGGCTCTGATCAGAAATGAACTTCTGTGAGGTCCTAATGAAGTTCAGCCCTCCTCTTGATCGTTTCTGATGTAATGAATTGACCAGAGTGCAAGTGTCAGTACACCTGTACATCTATAGCTTCCGCTATACTGACCCAAATTTTTGCAAGCGCAAGCTGCGTTGCCAGTACACTCGTATCAGCAAATCCCTTTTTTTTAATTTGAAGTTCACCTACGCATCTTCGTTATCAGTTGAGGGTGATTTTCCGCGTAATGTCTTATTTAATTCGCTACATTTTGGGTATACAAAAACTACAAAACTTTTCGCTTCAAAACTTTTCATTTAACTAGGTTCCAGCGTTTCCTAAGTCTCTTTAAGACAACCCTCGATGACGTTAAGTGACGAGGAAGAACGTAGACTCAACCTTAAAATTGTAAGTCAAGAATTTTCCTTCAAACTTGCTAAAGCGCAGATCTCCTCAGTAGCCGCAGTCTCCATTGATCGTCCTGTAAAGCAACCCTGAGAGCGCTTTATTTCTCTTTTAAATTTATTCAGTTATGTGGCGCTGTGGGTGACGCTCTGAGCACCGAACTCCAGCACTCCGAGGCACTAAAATTTGAAACTGCGACCACCGGACACCGCAAAATTTCCATAGGAACGCCTGAAGTTTCCCGCCGATGCAGGGCGTGCGAGTTGAGGTACGAATAGAAGAATGCATGTGGTGGTAGACGACGGAGCAGCGACTTTTTTCAGTTTAAATATTTTTGCACGATCATTGTAATGTAAGATTTTGCTTATTATGGTGAACTTTTCAGTGATGTTCATTGCTTAATACGGTCGAACTAAATTCTCTCGAAAGATGAACAAACTGATATCCATGACGTATATATCTTGCTCACATCCGTTCAACTTGAATATTGTCCTGTAAAATTTGCATTCTTTTCCTCTTTCAAGCTCTCAAGGGCTTTTTTTTAGAGAACTGTCTGTACATTTTCAATAAATCTATTTAAATTTGAATAAGCAAATGTCCACGATACCCTCTTTGCTGATGCATGGCGGTCGGTCTTTGCGATGACGCTTATCTATTTTCACGTATTTATCTAACCATGAAAATACGTTGATCACATTTCTTTAGTTAAAAACAAGGTTATTCTCTTTACTCTGGAAAATATGGAACTTTGATGGACGCTTTTCCATGTTAGTTGTTGACTGCAGTTCGCATAACCGCAAATGTTTAATTTTGAAGGCCTCGCTTCATTACTCATTCCTTTTCCTTGTTTCATGGCTGACCGCATAAACTTTATAAGATCGATGTACCGCTTTCAGAAAATTTAAGCTAATCTCAGGTTTGGGGCAAACAGCAATCCGAGGAACGCGTAAAGATGGTGTTATTTCCCTGTAAAGTATATTTTAGGAGACCCTGCGCGCATACGACATAAATTCAAAAAGTTTCTACAGCCAACCCGGTAGCTGGCACCAGCTCCGATAAAACCTTGATCGACCTCAAGAGAGCAACATTTCTCAACTTCGAGACGCGTGCAAAGTGCAGATTTGCGGAATTTATATCTGGTTTTGGAATTTTTGTTAGAAAATGCAAAAATTGTTTCAGCATTTCTTCTGATGCTAAAGTAATTCCTACAGTGAAAGCTTACGTTAGGAGTACTTCGCGTTCTCATTGTCACAGTCACCTTCGTGGAGTGAAAGTAAGCATTTCAATAACTAGGGAAAACGACAACAGCGGTCGCGATGTCAACAATAATTGCGGCCAACGTGAAACACGTAAGATGCCGTAGGCAATTATTTGGAGAACCGAGCGACCAACAGCAGGAAACGTTCGGAATTTACGACTTTCGGAAGATGAGGTGATTCCGGAGAGCAGGATTTGCCTTCAACACGGGAGAATTTGAGTCATTCTAATTCCTTGTTTATTTTCGTCCTGTTTTCAAGCTGTACATTCTCCCTTATATTCTTTCTTGTCTATCGTCTGTGAACATATTGCAGCAGAGATTATTCCAAGTGTACGGGGCGTCCCAAAAAATGTACTGCTCTGTACTTGTGTATTTTGTTTTGGTGTAGGTGTTTATTGACATAAATACATGTCTAATGTTTTTAATCGAAGAAAAAGACACTAAATTAAAAAAAAAAGTTTTAACAGACAATTTTGTTGCATCAAAAATAAAGTAACATGAGTAATCGTCAGTGAAGGGAAGAATACTTTTTTGGGACTGTGTACACAAAATAGGCAAAAAATGGCTTTTAGGGACTCCCCTGAAAGCTATCAACTTGAACGTATCCAGTATATTTCGTATAAGAATAACGTATTTACCGGAAATTTTGAGTGTATTTATTTAACTGATTGAGCTCGGTAATCTCAATATTATCAACCGATAAAGTTCGGTTTAGATTCATTTATAGAAAAGATAAAAAATTTAACTTCGAAATAATGATTATTAAACCTTATTCGGTTAAACTCAATTAAACGAATCGTGTAATGTGTGTAGTCGACTTCAAGTTTACATTTAAATTTTGGTAGTGAACTTGAATTTTACATATCTAATTGCTTTATCCATTCTTTAAGGAATAATTTAGGTCCTAGCCACGGCCTACGGAGCACATCACATTCACAGTGAAAAATAAATGTTGGTGTGTAATTTTTTAACCTACGCAAAAATATTCTCCGGAACACAGTTGCAAGGTGAACACCAGCGGCCGACTGTATATTATATAGTTCTCAAACCGTTAAATGATTCTTCAAAAGCTGACGATCAGTTCAGTTCCACGAATGATGACGTATAAATGGACGCAACATGCCGCTTACTTTAATTGTGTTGTCTCTAACTTAGTATATATAGGATCAGAAATTGTAAAAATCTGTGAGAAATAGCTCTCCCGAGGGGAAAGTGTGAGGTCCTGAACAGATTGTTAGATAGGCCTTCTTTATATTGAAATAGAACAAATTTTTATTTTCGTATGAACCATTTTTTTCGGTTCAATGCTGTCCTGTTTTTCAGTACCTATGAATTTCTTCTTCAATTTAATCTTATTTCCTAACCTTCGTTCTTAACCCACTCTTTTTATACACATGAGATCTTGCGGGGATATATATTCAGTGTTCCCTCAACTCTCACTAATTGGTGCCTTAATCCTTTTTCTTTTTGGAACACCTTTTTTGTGGTTAGGGAGGCTTTAGCTGACATGTAATCGGAATAATTAAAATCGTTCTGCAATATGATAGGATGATACGTAGGTATCTCCGACGGAGACATTTTTAGGTGCGACTTTTATTCCAATCAGCGTAAATTTTTCTTCCAGATTCTTGAGTTCATTTGAGGAATATCCTCGTCATTCAAACTTAACAAGCACCTTACTCCTGTTTACCCTGTTGTGCAATAAACGCATGCATACAAAATCAAAGTTGAGTGAATTTTGATATAACTTACTTCTAAAGATTTATGATAAAATTACAATCACATTAACAATAGAGGTAGGTTGAGCGTTCGCAGTCAACTGGCTACCCTTCTCTCTACATAGAGCAGGTGAGGACGCGAGGCACAACCAGTGGATGATATACAATTTCTTCCTTTATACCTGGAAATTACAAAAAAATCTGAACAGTAAATGTTGACGTCAGAATTAGTGATGGTTTTGAGAGCCATCAACATTATTCTGTTCAACTATTGACTCGTATCTCGCTTGGCTGATCAGACGAAGAGATGTCTCATCGCTCGCGTTAGCGCACTCATTATTTGCTTGTGTGTGAGATGAGAGTTACTGCAACGCGTTACTAGGGTTGTGTAGTGAGTTGGGTTACCGTCATTGTGCGCTGAATTTTTGCAATGTGCTCACTAGTAGATTGGGTCGGTGATGGATTATCCGTGAAACTGTTACTTGTGTAGTGCTTCATTTGAGTGGGAAGTATTTCTAAAATTGTTCTGTGATAAATTATTTCTGAAAGAGGGTGGCGATTAATAATTTTTTAGAGAAGTTGCGAGAGAGTCATGATCTTCAAAGCAGTTAAAATTTTGTATTTAATTACGAAACTAGTTTTCAGTCATATACGGAACTAAAATTTTTAATAAATGGTTAATGTTGCTCTCAGTTGATTCGATCGATAATACAGTACAAAAAGTTTAACCAGCCTTTTATTCTTAGTTATTTTAAAATAGACTATTAAATAATTAACTCAGTTTTCCCATTAAGTAATCATTTTGATTTGAAGACCACAAATGAATGAAGAAAGCATAAGTGAGCTTCGCAGTAATTCATAGACTCAACCACTTTAATGCGCACAACGAAGAAAATATCAACTAAAGTGGAAAAATTTTTGTCGTTCATTGGTCAGGTGCATGCATCTCCAAAATATTTTCATGCACCTAAAAAAACTACTGCGAGTCACAAAGTCAAGAACAAACACCGAGTGTGGCGGTCAATTTGTAACGGATTTAAATTTGAACAAATTTTAGTGTAGAATGCTGATATAAGATTTTCAGAAACTAATTGGTGCTCTAAAAAATTATTTCTTTTCAGTTATTAAAAGTCCTCAAACTGCATTCAAAGCAGATATTATGTTAAAAGCTACATAATTACCATTTTAATAAAACAAAGTAACAAATCCCACAACGCTCTAACATTTTCCTATTCAATTTTCCCTTATCTTCAGTTTTTTTTTATTCCAAGTAATGCGTCAGAAGACGAGATCTCGGCATCGTTCCCTGCAGAAAGAATCATGTCATTTTCCCTCGATTATTGCTCTCCAATTTTCATTCTCTCCACAAAAGATAGTTTAGAAGAGAAAACTCGCGCTCGGTAATGACGCTTTCTTAGCAGAATAATCTCTCTTTGACTCGCTTTTACAGCGCGGAGAGGATGTTTCCTTATTCAGCAGCCTAGATACAAGTGTTATTGCTGGTACTTGTCAATAGTTGGACATTACAATGTTGATGGCTCTTAATACCATCACTAATCCTCGTCGATGTCTACTGTTCAGATTTTCTTCCGTTATTTTTTTTAATAACCAGGTGTATAGGATGAAAACATCAATCATGGCGTTCTTTCTGTTTTAATTGGAAGTTAAATCCGCATCGAGTGCATGAAGCTTATGCTACAAGATAAGAAATTATTGAAAGTGAGCTTCGAGATAGAAAGTCTTTTACTTGACTAAATTAGTTTAGTGATTATTGTCATTGATCCTTGCTTCGTGAGAGAGAGACTCGCTGCGAATAGTGCCATTTTCCGATAACTGACTGAAAATTTTGTTGATTGATTAAATATTAATGTTAATTCGTAACAAATTAGCGTCCTTCAAAGGAAATTTTTTTGAAAAAAATGCATGGACATTTTTTTTTCTTCCCATTTAGTAGAAATAGTCAAAACTTGGTCAAAGTTAATTTTTGTGCTAAAAGCCTCCTCATGTTCGAGGGTATCTATGAGTTTGACCATCAATTATCAGGGTCAGCGTGCGTACATCCTGCATGAGGCACTTTATTGCCATTTACATAAGTTTCTGAAGGAGTCTCCATTTACCTCCGTACGCTTTCATTTCTCCATACCTTGAATAGTTTACTGCAATGCCGTTTCATGTTCCCTCACCGCAGACTGATTTGAAATTCAGAACTCAAGCCTACACTTCGGATCGCTACAATGCAGGCTAGGGAGCAAAACTTCTAAATCCGATCCTGGTTTGCCAGATGAGGTCCTATTCTTCAATTCAACTTACAGCCAGAGCTTTTCTCTCTGTTTTACCATTCTTAACTGGGAAAATTTTCAGGAAATCAAAATGATTGACGAATAACTTTTACTTGGATCTCCTCGTATCAGAGGTAAAGTGGTTTGCGAGAGATATCGTTATTAGTGTACTTTTCGAATGACTAAATATCACTATCGTTTCAGCTTTTTTAAAAGGAAATGACATTCAACGACTGGAAGCTTTTTTCTGAATGTAATAAAGGAGCTGTGTTTTTTAAATGTGTAAGCGTGATTTTTTTTTAAATGTCCTAGCTCAGTGTAGAATAACCGGTTCAAACTTCACGAAACTGTCTCTTCCAAAATACGCATCCATTCAGTCTAAGCACTTTCTAAAATAGTTGGCTTATCAATATCAAGAACGTTCATTTTATGTTCTAAACTCTCTTTGCATCCAAATCTATTATTCTTAAACAAATGCGATCACCACAGTCTGCTAAAAACTGATTTGAGCATAACGGAACTCTTGCGTGAGGTATCATTCATGCTGTTTTCATTTATAATAGTAGCTCAAAGTGTGCTTGTTTCTAAATGCATGTTGTGAAATTGTGAGTCCAAATAATTTGTTGAAAATAATTCTGCTGCTCTTTGCGTCAATGTTTTCCTAAATACTTGTGAACAGCGTTGAGTCGAAAACATCCTCTTTATCTTGGTTGAAGATCGATGTTTTATGTTTGGCTTTGTAGGGTCGACGTCTCATGTACAAAAATCGCATTTAGGAGCTCGGTAATCTATGGGAAAGTATATCAATGTTTAATGTAAATCCTATCCATAAAACTTCATTCAAAAGAGAAGAACTTCGTTGCCTGAAGAAAAGAATTGCAATTGTAGGTTCGATGGTTCATTTGTAAGATATTTCCAAATTTCTTTTGATAAGATATTTCCAGTTAGTTCGTTTTGATAAGAAATTTGAATAGTTTCCACATAGAGATGAAATTTCTTAATGCCACATGTCCCGATGACCTTGACCGGTTAAATCCTCATCGTGAAAGTCTTCATTAAGGAATGAGACGGTGGTGATGAGATTGCTTAAACGGTGCACACCTGCACGGCACACTGGCCGACTCTGCTGCCACCCAAGTCGTTACTTATATCTGACCCCAATTTTAGTCCTATTTTTTTTCTCTGCTGCAAATGATTTGGTAATATGATGCGTGAAGTATAGTAATAGATGCAATTGACCCCAATTTTAGTCCTACTCTTTTTCTCCGCTGTAAATGGTTTGGTAATATCGTGAAGTATAGTACTTGATGCAATTTTTTCTTTGCCTTCAAAATTAGTCTCGATTCCATGAATGGTTTCTTCTTTTAAACTAAACTGAAAATAACAACGAAGTTCAAAACCACTCGAAACGTTCATTTTCAACATTATCTCTCACAAATTACTTCTCAAAACTGTGCTTGATGAAGTTGTCTGAGATGGTAATCCTCGACCACCAAATAACGAATGATTCTGGCTTAATATTCAACATACCGGTTTAAGATTCGAAATACCTATTTAATTGGATAATATACAAACAAATATTGTTAGTAAAAGCGTCAAACCAATTTTGTTCTCTGATTAATTATTAACGTTATGAAAGTATTTTGACTTGAAATTTGAAATGGTATGAAACTAGGACTCAACAAGTGCTAAATTAGCACATGATTACCATTGTTAAACGAGTCCTTTCTACCAGCATCAGCAACGATAAATCCATTTCACACTAATCATCCAATTCGGCTTTAGACGCTATAATTCGAAATTGAATAAATTCAAGTAATTTTCAAACAAGGGGTGCAATGCCCTGCGTCGCGTCGCGATTGTTGTATTAATACAAGTACTTCCTTTCAGCATCAGCAACGATAAATCCATTTCACACCGATAATCATATTCGGCTTTGGACGTTAGAACTCGAAGTTGGATAAGTTCAAGCATTTTTCAAACGAGGGGTGCAGTGCCCTCACAGCGCACGCATGAGCCACAGTTTCGAGTAATTTTCAAAGAGGGATGCATTGCCTCGCTTCCACTGCCAGCGCTCGCAGGAGACACGGTGACACAGAACTCGCCTGTGTTGCTTGCGCTCGTGACCGACTGTAATGAAATATCAGCACCAAGAACTCATGTACGCATTTCTCCCTTCCATGCCGTGACTCTCAATCTTGCTGCCCAGTTGCTAAATCGAAATTTAAAATCGTTCGTCCCAACTTTCGCCATAAATCTGTCTTTGCAACTCACAGCAATTCGAGAAAATGGGGCGTTTTTTGCGTTTTTCGTTCGGTTGCAAAATGTTTGGATGCAATCATTTGCTGCTCGATAAAATGAACAACTTTCAGGCGCTCGTGATTACTCGAGTACATTATCTGTAATGGTTGTGAATTAATGTTCTCGGAGGAACTCTATTTTAACAGTCCAAGCTTTTTAACGAACTGATCACTTCAATGTTTTCCGAACTAATAGAAATCAGAGTTGCTTCTCCTCTGGTAGATAATTAAAGCTTTTCATGATAATTTGAAGGATTCAAGTGCAGTTTTATGAAAAAATATTTTGTTCTACTGCATGGTAAGATCATGAGGAGTGTTTGAGAAACACGATGCAAGACGTTGACTCTAAAAGCTGTCGTTTTGGTATGGTTTTTAATCTCTACTGGTGAAACCATTATAATCTCCCAACGCTTTTGTTTACTCTTTTCTGCTTCAAAGTTGCATTCCATCGATGTAGTCAAAAATTCGTTAGCGGAAAAATGCCCTAACACCAATTGCAGGAGCGCTGTGCGGTTTGTTCTTCAGTGACATTTTTCAACGCCAGATTTGTTCACGAAGCGTTCCAGAACTTGTGATGGCCTTAGAGACAGTTTGTCAAAATTTGTATTTTGCGTCTACGTGAAATAAGTGATGGTACTCTGCAAGAGCAATGCAAGTTGAGCAGTATTGTCAGCATACCCTGAGTGAGGAAAAAATATATAGCATGGGACAGGAGTGAATCGTGAAGCCATCTGAGAACAGCGGGGCAGGATTTTTGAATCAAATGATCAGTCATTGCGAAGCATTAATCGAAGATCTCGGAGTCAATTCTATAGCTATTTTTACAATGAACATATGTGGAAAATAATCATTTGAAAATCGGTTTGTAATTTCTCTTGTTTCGAGCGAAAGTTAAAAATTTTTTTGGTGTGTGATTTCTTGGTCATTTGATTTGATAAATCTTTTGATAGAACTTTCAACGGCAGAGATAATGAAAATTACGCTCTTTAAAGCAGGATGAATCAGTGCGAACGATAGCGTCAGGCTCTGTTAGAAACGCTTCAGTGAATCATACCTGCCACGCCGAAATATCCTCGCGGGAATCTTTATAATTTTTCATTCACACCCACCACGCCGAAATGACCTTGCGGGAATCTCTATAATTTTTCATTTCAAACCCCAATTTGAATCTGTAACACGTAAGGCGTCGTGTTTCTATTATTTGCATAATGAAAATGAAAGTGAACGAGCTTTGTCCAACAACTGATGAGTTGAGCACGTTCATCGAGTACAGTAACCAAACCTGTACCAGTGTATGGCACTTTCTTCCATTGGGTTAAATTTAGGTAATTACCGAGTGTTTCCTTTCACTGGACACGACAATACATTGCAGAGCTCACGTTCAACACACAAAGACAGGGTCACCGCATGCAACCTGCGCTGATGCAAACTAGCTCAGGGCCTCCCTCCTGTTCCGCAACGGCCCGTGTGTGTGATGCCCACATCAGCTGTGTGATGCCCACCTCAGCTGTGTGATACCCACCTCAGCTGTGTGATGCCCACCTCAGCTGTGTGATGCCCGTATGTTTGATGCCCGTACGTGTGATGCCCGTACGTG
>JACJUY010001763.1:114367-130376 GCA_014220935.1 Platorchestia sp. MABIK
CGGATGTGGAGTGGTCTCGGATGTGGAGTGGTCTCGGATGTGGAGTGGTCTCGGATGTGGAGTGGTCTCGGATGTGGAGTGGTCTCGGATGTGGAGTGGTCTCGGATGTGGAGTACTCAGGTACTACGGTTGTAAAATACCAGAGTATGAGGTGTAGGCGCCCACTGCAGCGTATGACACCATCACGGTCATCTAAGATCAGCTCCTTTCGGTGTCTTCAAGCTGATGTGGCGTCATGAAGTTTCGTTATTGATTGAGTTTGGGAGTATATGTAAACGTTCTACTTCAACTCACATTAAGAAATTTTTTTCAAAATATCAATTCATAAGCTGCACTTCTTAAGTAAAGAGTACCAGAATAATTTTTCGGGGATATTTTTCACCATACTACACTGATGGTATTAGGTTAAACACTTTCAAATTCTATTTTAGTTTTAAAATTCCAACTTCATGTATATTCCATGGAATTTTATAGACAGTTGCGTCCTTACCGTCAAAAGTTGAGCTGTGACTATAGAATGCGTGTATTCAAAAGGTAATGAACATTCACCAAGAACGTACCTAATTACGGCTTTTTAACGGATCTCAGTCCTTCCGCAATTAGCTGTCAATCGACAAAATGTATTAAGTACGGTATTTTACACGAATAGTCACACTTCTAAGGCGCAACTCGAAATGCCTCCAAATTAGTTCACATGTTTCTTCATTAACGTTTAACCTGTGTGAGCGGCGTCAGAGGCGTAACTATAGGAACGTTTCCTACTGCATTAGTCACACGTGTTACCTTGGCAGGTTAATAAAGATAATGAACTCAATAAAAGTAAAGAAACGACAGAAATTACAATTTGTTTTAATTGAATAATTCCACATGTATACCGACTTGTAACTTCAACCTTTCATTTCACCGGCTTCTCATCAGCGTTGACATTGAGGTTAATT
This sequence comes from Platorchestia sp. MABIK, assembly GCA_014220935.1. NCBI lineage: Eukaryota > Metazoa > Arthropoda > Malacostraca > Amphipoda > Talitridae > Platorchestia > Platorchestia sp. MABIK. The sequence continues at coordinate 115,306 of JACJUY010001763.1, forward strand.
GGAGGCCTTATCGTGTTGTTTATTCAATATGCCGAGCATGGTTATCGTGACGGGCATTTTATCGCATTTACTTCAGCTCAAGATTTGAACGCAGAAAAACAAAATGCATCGATTGGACCATTAAATACTTCAACATTTGTTACACAAAACACTTTGCATTGGCTTGTTCTGATTTCAAAGTTTTAAGTTTCTATGTGTGATTTCAGTTAAAAACATGCATGGGTAGGTAATTTCTCGAAAATATGAGCACTCTGTTGCTGCACCATGTTATGCACAACTTGAAAGTGCCTAAAGCCCTAAACTATTACTTTGAATTGAGCTTTGTATTTCAATAAACTTTAGGGAAAATGAAAAATTTGTTCCTTGCAAGCTCTGTTTTCACAATTCTTTCAAAAAATTACCCCATTGGCTGACCCTTTTCTGCACTATTTAAGATACGGAATAAAAAATCTTTTCTGAGAGGTGCATTGCTGTGTAGTATACAGCAGCAATATGCCATCCACGTGTCAAATTTATCAAAATAAAAGAAAATCATTGTTGATCAACACATGTATCAAATGATATTTATATATCATCTTCACTGTGCACAAGTCAATTTAGAATTTACCATTTTTGGTTCGTGCGATATTGTATATGCGATGTAAGATACATGTAGGGAAACTCATGATCCTTTGTAAGTTAAGAACAGTCTGCATTCCCCTGTACCCTGTTTTTTACATGTTGTTTCTACGGAATACATCATTATAACAAAGTTTAGCTATACGCTTTTTTTTGGAGACGGTATGTAAAATATTTCTTCTAACCATGTACTGCCATGGTAAGAAGCTGTTCTCCAGGATGACGCTGTACTAACCCTACTCTTCATCTCTAGGCTTCTTCTATGAGAGTGATGTAATAGAAGAAGTATGATGACTGTCCAAGCATTCAAATATTCCTCTATTGTGTATGTCGTATACGTAAATGTTGTACACGAGTACGTTTGACTATACTTAATCAGTTTCTGAAACGGAATCATTCGCCTCACTATTTACAGCTCCTGCCTCTTCGGGTAAATTAGAAAGACAAAAATTCTTCTGACCCTCCTGTGGAATCTTGCAGAAATTTTATGCTACTCAATTTTTGCCGAAAACTTAAATTCGATTCTACCGAGGAGTCTTTTTTCCAAGCGTAGAATAACAAAATTGCCGAGACCAACGGGCAGTTTGTCACATATATTGGTGATACAGACATATTGGAGGAAACCCATCGAGTGCGCCTTCCTTGCGGGAAACTTTTCAAAAAGTTCGGTTGTTTTCGAGCTTTCTATAACCCAATTTAACTCTCTTCCGTCCCCTCAGTGCCTCGCATTCTGACTCTCCACAGCATGTCAGGTCAGAACAGGCAGCTTGGGAACATGCGATGAAGGACTATTTGTTGCAACCAAACTTATGATCTACCATTTCAATCAACATGAAAAGTGTTTACATGATCCGGAAACATCAGCAGTCATCTGTTATGGTGGAGATCCACTATCAAAGTGAGATCGACATGAAAAATATTTGCGTGGCATATAAACGCAGTCAGTTATGAATTGACGTTCTCCATTAAAGCTTAAAGTTAACTGCAGGACTGACCTTCGCTTGCGTCAACCTCAGTTATTTTTACAGGTGGTAGAAATTAAGTCACGTATTCTGTGGTTAATCAAAGATAGACCTCGATTATTTTTGAAGGTGTTAGAAAGTAAGTCACGTATTCTGTGGTTGATCAAAGGTATCTCTCATCCACTATTTTTTCTGAGTTTTCTCTCAGTTTTCATGGACATCTTCCACTGTTTCTGAGTTCTGTCCGGGATGTAAATGAAGGAAGACTTAACCGTTATTTCCCTTTTGTTTCATTTGTATACAGCTGTTCGTTCCTTATCAGCTTCTCTCATCTTTCCTACAAGATTTTATTCAGTTTCCGTGGGGTGTTTTCGACATTCCTTTTTCTTACCTCTAGCTGTTCTTTTTTGTATCATCTCTTCTCTCTTTTCAGCATCTCTTCGCTGTTTTCTTGTAATTCGAAGAAGGCTTTTTTTTAATTTTCCTTCATTATTACTTTTTTTGCATCATCTGCTCACTTTTTTGTAGCAACTTTTTCCTCTTTTGCGCCATTTTCCCCTCTTTTGCAGCATCCTTTCCCTTTTCGAAATATTTTTCCTGATTTTTAAAATTGATCTGCTTCAATTCGATTTCATCCCTCTACTAAAATTTTTACATGATATTTTCCTTTTCTCATTATTATTCTCCTCCCAACAACTCTCACTCAAGAGACTTTTTCCCTTTTCGCGAGAATTTTCTTTACTTTCGTGGGTCTCTCACTAGTTCTACGGAACCTATTCCTATGTTCCTAATCCTTGGCCAAGCTTGCCGAGGCTGTGCCCAATTTGCAGGAACAGTTCGTTGCGCTGCTCGCTCTGCCTCCAGAAATTCTCGTTCCCTTTTACTGCAGGGCAGGTCTTTCCAACACCAAACCTACTACAGGGGGGCTCGGACGGCTAGGAATTAAAGACACGGCAATTAACCCGTCGATTCAAAGAGAAGGCACGTTTGTGTTCGACATAAAAGGCTTCCGAATAGCTCTCTAAAACCCAAGATTTATTCCTGGCAATTGGTCCACTAGAGCTCGGATTGCTAACGTAAAAATGAATGGCTCTCTCGCGTGGAATTTGAATACTTTCGTGGCATCGCTTTGGTGCTTCTATTTTCGAGAAGTTTACCTAATGTTAACTGCCTTCAATGAACGGTGCACTTAGTCGCACAAGAATAGTTCTAAATTGTTCTACTCACGCAATGAACAATTTGGGCCTGGAACAGTTACCAAGAGCAGAACTCCCAACAAGTCTAAGCGCCAAAGTCTCTAACCACTGCAGTCATTTTTAGGTAAAAATTAGAGGAAAGAAAGTATAACTGTTTCAGTCTTGGAAATATATAAATATATATATATATATAGGAACAACCTGATCTTTTGCTTCAGTATTATTCTACTGTTTAACATCTGTATTAAAAAATAATTTTAATTAAATGTAATATCTCTGCTTGACTGTGTATTTTCACCGAGAATGAAATCTCGGTCCACACAGTCATCGCTGTTTACTGCCCTTCAACGCTAGAAATACTTTATATGGGTAAATAGCTCTTTGGTTGGACAATGTTTTCTTTTTACCAACGTAAATCGCTCGAGTTCGACGTCGAAAATTATTGTCGGTGGCAGTCGTTCTCTTTTATACTTCGGCTTAGAGTAAAACTGTGTTTCTGTTGTTTGAAAGTACAGTACTTTAAATATGCGATAATTTTGGAGCCATTGTCTCTAAAGTTTAAACTCATTGTTCATAATTATTTTTCATAGTGAGTGTCTTGCCACAATTAAATTAAATGCGCACTCCACCATGTTTACTTCATGGTGATCACGGTATTCAACAATTATTGAGTAATGTTCTTCAGAATAGAGAACTTTATATATTTCCGAGTACAAAGAGGCAATTTTCGAAAGAAACGAAGACAAATGATGCGAGTCAAAAATTCCGGGTGATATACTCGTGAATGTTCTGCGTGAAAAAATGTACAATCGTCAACGACTCAGGCTTGAGTTCATTTGCGTCTGTTTTAATGCATTTATTGCGCCAACCCAAACCTGGAGCGGCTAAACTAATGCCGCTTGTCTTAAATGCATCTTGAAAACCCTCCCCTTACGAGGGCGAGGCTGAGTGGCGCTGATGGTTGACGGGAGAATTTTTCTGTCCCTCGTTCAGCCAAGAAGTCTGCAGAGACTTGAAGGAGAACAACAATTAGAACTTTGGGTTGCCGAAAATCTAGGCACTTGCAAGCTGCGAAGCAACACTTGCATTTCCAGGAGAAGAGCTCATTGATTTTCTGATAAAAAATCAACAATGACCCTGCAAACGACTTTTCTTTATTCTGTTAAAGTTTCTGTGCTGTTGTTATTCTGTTTCTTTTCTGTTCTGTTCTGTTCTGTTCACTTGAACTTAAGTTAAAGATGCACAAAATCCTATTACAACTCGAGGTAAAATGCAGAAATCGAAGCGTTTCGACAGTGATTTAAGATTTAAATGCTGCTCAAAATTTACTCAAAAGCATCAGCACTCCAATTACAACTTAAGAGCTTTCAGTGTAATTTCACACGACGCGTTTGCGTTTTGAAGGTTTTTCTTCAATCCTGGATGCTCTCACCCAAATCCGGTAATGCACGTAGTGCCTTGGTTGCAGTCGTTCCTCAGCGACGCGGGACCAAATTACCATAACTCACAAAATCAGAGCCACCCCAGTTTCAAAATTTCAGTGAATCAGGTAAATACAACACGCGACCATCGCTATAAAAATTTTGCCTCCGTATTTTTCGTGAGTCCAAAAACTGAAGAAGACGCAGCAAAGTGCTCTTATTTTACGTTCACCTCAGGGATGCATGCCGTATAGTGCGATTTTAGTGTGCTGTGTATATTGCCACAGAAAATTTATCAACACAAACGTCCATCACACTAGATGGTTTCATTAATTTTTTCATGGCTGACATCTCTGAATGGAATATCCGAAGCTTCCGCACTGCAGATGTAAATACTGCATTTATTTAATACTGCTAAATTCATGCCATCGGTTGATAATGAGTTGTGAGACTGAGGGGTGAATTACGGAACGAAGTTATGGCAGCCACTCGACATTGGGATGGTCGTTACGACAGCGAGCGTGAGGGTCGCAGCAGAGCACACCATCATCCATCACCAGGACGGGACGTGTTTGCGGTTGCCCCCGAACTGAGGTGCGAGTTTCCCAGCTACAGTTTCCGTTAAATCTGCATTTCAAGTGTCCTTTCTTGGGGGAGCTCGAGAAGGATCTTCTCTCCCACCAGCGCTCATCCCTAAAACATCCATCTTCGTGGCTGAAATTATTGCAGATTCGAAATTCAGGCTTTACACATATGAAAATTAATGAACAATTGGAAAAAAATTGGAATTTACTCGCTTTCGTTATCTTATAATCGATTTTTGATAAAAGTTTTATTCTTTTCCACACGGTGATTTTGTTAATTTTTTATATATTTGCGTACTATGAGACAATAATAGAATTTCATTCACGTGCATAATTAGTTTGATATTTCAAAAATTTTTTGAAAATTTGTTTGGTGTTGTACGAGTGTGGTTTCATTACTGATGGCTGCAAGACATCCCGTTGAGTGCAAGCACAAAAGTTATGAAGGAAAATGCATGGAAAAAGTTTCTCTCGGGCAATCTTTGGCTGAAATTTACGGTCTGCAAATTGAAGAGAACCGTGACGTCGGGTAGTTTGTAAAATCACTGACAGTGTCCCAATCTTACCTAAACATCAAAATAAATATGCTGGTATTCTGAAGTGCTAATGTTTCACTTTGAATTTCTGTGCTACCGACCTATTATCATCAAGTACGTTTTTTACTGTGTAAATAAACTGGACAAAGTTCGGGCAACATTGAAAGCTGGTAGGATTAATTTTTCACTTTCTAATTCAAGTTTTTCGAATTATGTTCCGGAAGTTGATGTTTGTGTACAAAAAGAGCAGAATTTATTATTGTTTCACTGCAATCATTGATGATTAAGTCTATTTGAGAATTTTTTGACCAGTTATTTCAAATTTTTGAAGCTGATAAAAATTGTGCCATTGCTCTCATTTGAGGGCATTATCAGCTGTAAATTTACCGATGGAATTTAAATTGAATTTTAATTTGCTTCTCCTTCTTTAATATCATACCGAGAGCTCAGTTGGCGAGATAATTATTCCACCCGACAATCCTACATATTTGAAACTACGCCATGTTTCGACGCCAGATTCTGGATTTTTAACGTAAATTCTTCATTTATCGTAACCGGTGCAAAAGCCCGCCACTACTCCCTCTCAAAAACTCATTTTCAAGCTCGAGACGGATTGAGCTGTTTTGAAAGTGGGAAAGTCGGTTGCTCGAAGCACCGGATGTTCCCGGGAGAGTCTTGTCTGAACCATCTGGCGCAGTCGTAGCACAGGCCCTTCTAGACTCGAGTCGTACATCATAAATAATGTTGGAGTCTTGCGAAGTTGTCCTTCCCTCGCTAAGTTTTGCGACAGTTCTATCTGATTATGGGTGCAAGAGGAAGTCGCTGTGGTGTTTGTTTCATTACAATGATCGAAGCGAAACTGATTTCTCACAGCATATCATTGTTTGTGCGCTGTGCTGTTGGATGGAAATATTGCGAAGTTTCTGAGGTATTTTCAAGAGATGAGAAATATTTGGAGCAGGGAATTAATTACTCATTGGTGTCGTTACTATCGACAGTATTTATTACGAACTTTTTAAGAAAGCTGCTGCGAACATTTCAAGAAGAGTTGGTCATGAAAAATCAACTGTTGAAGTTGCTTATGCGCTGGACGATTAAAGGCTACGTCAGTTTGTTGTGAAAGTCTTGAAAGTCAAATTTGATGATGATCGAAGATTATTGATAATCAAATCGAACGATGATCGGAAAATGTTGGTCTAATTTGATGATTGGAAAATGTTGGTCAAATTTGAAAATGAAAGGCAAATCACTTCTTCATATAAATCGAGAACATTTAACGATTTTAACAGTTGAAGCTGTTTACACACTCGACGATCGTTGACTACGTCAGTTTGGGCTGCAAATGTTAAAAGTCAAATTTGTATGACGACAAGATAGATAAAACGATACTGGTACAACAGATAAGACGATAGCAGTGCAGTGCTCGTTTGTTCAGGAACATTGAACCACGCAACCACACAGGCTAGGAATCGTACGTGTAGAGGCAATGTAACTTGGATCACTTATGATGTCATTAATTCTTCTTTGCTTGAAAGTAACAAGCTACCTGAAAGACTCCATTTTACATCTTTGTTAGCCCATTAACAGATTGTCGTACCCACGGCAACATGTCTAGGTTTTGACGTGTCTTCGTTTTTAAAATTATTGCTATTGGATGACGAAAGTAATTGTATGCTCCTCGAAAAGTAAATTTGACTGAACAATATTTTATTCATTGTTCAGTGCTTCGGTGGTGATTATTAAATTCTTAGAGATTGTGCTCAAATGAATATAAAGAAATTAGAGGGAATCAATGTGCCAACTATTGACTTCGATTCACTCAGATTATAAAATCATCACAATTTAACTGAACGTCCACCTATAGCCTTTCTAATGCAGCATGGAACTTTTTCTTGCAAAGATATGAATGGCAGAATTTAAAGACTCCAAATACCGAAAAATTCGCAGTCTCTCAGAGCTTCAAAATACTCTAATAAACGTAACTTGAAGATGCTCCTCAGCAAGGCACCTTTATTAAAAAAGGGTATCAACTCAAAAATAACGCCCATTTTGAACAACGATGACATCATTTTCCTAAGACAAATTGAAACTCACGTGCTATAACAATACGCAAAAAACAAACTGACAAAAAACAAACTGATAAAAAACAACGCTCAAGTGATATTGACTGATAGAGCATGATTATGGCTGCGTCTCATGATGATTACTTGTTTATGCCTGACAAAATGAAAGTTTTCTGTATTTATATTTACTAAGAGTAATGGTAGTTGATAACGTGCAATTATTGAACACCATTCTTTTGGTGAACATCATAAATAGTTTCGCCGTTGACGTTCAACTGTTCATTTAGGAGTTTTAGGTTATAAGTGTTACTGTGTCTTCAGCCTTTGAAAAAAATTATCAGAAATTAAAAATCAGTCTAAGCTTCATGACTTTCTATTGCATCAATGTTGACCCGTATCGTGAACTATACACCCGCGCCTGCAAACGACGTACGTCCGGTGTTCTTTCCGTCGCCCGCTTCAACACGTACAGGGCTGTGACGACTCGTCCAACTCCCAAGTTTCCGCACCAGTGGACTTCGGAGTGTGGAACTCTAGTCTCTGGCAGTTGCGTCTGGAACACCGTGCTGGTAGAGTGTGAGACTGTGGTACCGGAGCTCGGCGCCTGGAAACTGGACGTTTGTTCCAGCTGTGTTTACAAGATAAATTATGGAAACAAAGTATTCGCGTGTGAGATCTTTGGTAATTATGTGTGTTTAGGAGTCATCTTTTTTTGTCAAATGTGAATTAAGTTTTATGTGTTATTTGATTTTACAACGTCGCACATATGTTCCAGTTAAACTGTTGTCAAGTGGAACTGAATGTTTCAAAGTGTGAATTATCTTCTTGAAGTTCAGTGTACGCTGGGAATATGAACTATTGTGGATGTGTGTGCAGTCACGTTGTTCTTGCACCAAATAAAATCTTCATGTCACTTTCATTTGTCATAAATTACTCGAAATGAAGGCTTGCGAGTCCAGGATATAGCGATGAGAAAAGATCTGGTGAGAGATTTGTCTTGGTTTTCTGGGCGTTACTTCGCGTGCTTCGGACGTCAAACTATAATGGACGATAGTTCTATTTAGTGTCCATAAATGCAGCCACTTCGTGTGCGTACAGTAGTGAACCTATGGCCCAAGGATTCATTACTAGACATTAGCGAGGAATTAGAGCACACGAGGCTTTTGTGTGTGGAACAAACAGAGCTGTCATCAGTGGTCGCCAATCCAGGGGTCTGGAGACGAAAATTTTGAGCGTGAAAAACTAGTTATGTGTGTACACGTTTCACAAATTTATGCGGGCCTGTGCAGACGTCCTATTCTAGGCCACGTGTGGGTACGGACATGGTAGAAATTGTTGGTATCTGCGACTATGAACTCTAATGTGCGTTTTAAATTGAATATAAATATTGTATCTGTTAAACACGTTGACTCGGATTGTGCGGTTGCTTAAGGTCAGTTTGGTTAGGATAGAAGAAGTCGTTTTGAAAACCGGCTTTTCTGCTCTAATACGTTCTTGACCTTTTTGAAAAGTGCAAAGAATACGCTTGGACCATAATGTGTTGCCTTTTACTCTAAAATTTATATCGGAAAAGGTAGCAAAATATTTGAAATGTTATTTGCATATTCCGGTACGTTAATGAGTAATTTACCTAGTGGTAAAAATATGTACCACTTCGGAGTCAACGTGTTGAACAAGTTCACAGTTGCAGTTGGTGTAGTCACACACGAGTATTCATGCCAACCGAAGACTAATGCTGCAGTCTCATTCCTTGTCTTGAAAGTATCCAAACTTTTATAAGTTAAAAGTTCGGTTACCCGCAGTCAATCCTTTAGCTTCTTGCTGAACTTTATCGTAGGAGCTAAGTAACACCGAGGAATTGTGGTGAATCAGACTTGAAGCATCGTCTTACAATTACCGTAAATCATGGTGTGAACCCTGACCTTAACCTGAATCCATGACACTACATTTTTTTTAACCTGGACTCCACGCGAAAGTCGCTTGTGTAATAATTTCAATTTAGAAGATTTGTTTTCTCTTAGCGTGTTGTGAAGTTGGCATCTCCAGAAAACTCCATTTGTACATACAATGACTAATTACTTTAAACGGAAATGAATTTAGCCTGATGAAATTACTTTCGCAAATATCACGTGTCCTAAGCTGGTTATAAGGCTTTTGTTATTAAAATTTAAAAACGAAAGTGTTGGTTTTCAAATCGCGAAATTTTATGCAGTATTTGCGACTCGTCTCCTTCCCTGCCGTATCTTTGAAATCACGTTCTGGAGACGTTCGTCTATTCTGTGTGTAATATAAAATAACTATTGGTCTCTTAGTTCGCTCTTTGTCATGTGTGTTCATAGCTTGGTACTGTTCCAGTTGTTTGTTCCCTCCATCAAATTTTGCATCGCTCTGTGTAAAAAAGCATTACTTTTGGGGGTCATGCTCGTCCGGGACACGACGAGACGGGTGTTACTGAAGTCTTCTATCGGTGGCGTTCGAACGCTGCTACTCGTGGGCGTGTCGAGTGTCATGAGAGACAACTCGTAAAACAATAAAACTATCGGGTATCAACTTTCATCTGAACTGGAAGCACTTTTTGGGAAAGTATCAGCTTACATGATATGCTTGTAAACACATTAGGGTGCATACTTTGCTATTGTTAATCATGTTGAACGTAACTAGCAACTGTATTTCTCATTGATGAAATTTTTGTACTGACAGAGGTGTTAAATCTTTTTATTAGCGTATTTTTAGCTTCTTAATTTGATACCAGTTACCGATAAATACTTCACGCATTTAAAGAACGCTGTAATTTTATCAACTCATGCGTGGTGCATTCATCATGGTCTTCCCAGGCATCTGAAAGGAATCCATTCATGTGGGACGTGCTGCGTCTGTGCCTGCCGGCTTGCCCTGTCATAACGTGACACTTGCTGAACCATTAGCTGCGTGACCTGAGCTGCTGTGCGTATTGTAGACGTTTGTTGGAGCTTTAATTTCTGAGTAAGGGTGACCTTGCTCGTAGAATTTACTGTCCCTATGTCACATGAGAAAAATTGCGTATAATTGCTACGCCTTTGAACTTTTTATTGCTTGTCGCCCACGTTAGTGACAATACGCTTGTTGCTCCACATCGTGTTTAGAAAACATGCGATACCTCTCAACTTCACTTGTTGCTATTTTGGAAATGATCAGGAAGGCAAGAGAGTTAATTCGGTTAAGAATAATAACGGACTCACACATGGGAAGTCATTAGCTTCGAAATTTTTTTTATGTAGTGCACGAGCGTTTTTTTTTCACGCAGTCGTTAAGTATAATTAAACGGAGCCACTTCAATGGACTTTTCCTTGGGAGATGAAATCCATCAATTATTGTAGTGGTACGAGTATTAAAAGACGAAGTAGCTGATGAACAGAGCCCAGCGAAATAGCTATAGGAATGACTCTGTACACTTTCGTATTTCGAGTACATACGAGTACATTCGAATTTTTACTGGAAGTACTGTTTCGTCTGTGCTCCTTAGCATCGTTCAATCTTCCCTCTCTCTAGATCCAATGACTTTATTTTCTTGTCAAGTATTCGTTTTGGTACTTCTCGTTGCATTTTTTTAATTTGTTAGGTTTCTATATTGCACAAAATTGATGAGCTTACTTGCAGAAAAGCTTTGTTAAACGAGTTAAAAGTGATCACTTGCATTCATAATCTTTCTGTTACTGTCAACAAGTTGCACAAGTGAAATCAAATTGAGCTTGCGTCGCAGCTTTTATGCAACTTATAGAATGATTTTCCCCAGTTTCTACTTCCATCATGCTCTCTATTTACTCACAAACCTAACGTATGGTTAAAATAATAGAGGTACGTTTTCTAAGTTAACTCCGAAAGTAACAATTAAACTCCCTAAATTTTGGAGTTTCACAGCGTAATCTCAGGCTTGATCGAAGAAGCTATACGTTGCGTTAGATAATCTTGCCAGCAGGACAGCGTGTCACGAAATCGTGGCCCGTAATCTTTCTCCCTTATCGCTTCATTGCAGCGTAGCTCTGTGGTTGAGGCCTCTCGCTACCTGCTGTTGCTTGTTGCTAAATTTCAGTGATCATACGTTCTTTACGATAGCAAGCGTAAATCTTTACAACTCCGTACTAAACTTCGGAAGATCGCTCGCTTATTGGCAACTTTCACTTATACACGACTGGGGTGAATGTGATAAACTTTCTACTATCGGGGTGTACCGTGAGTGATAATTATTTCTATCGTCATAGCATCGTTTGAGGTCTCTCTCGAGTGAGAATAAATGTATAAAAAGTAAGAAGGAATGATCTCTAACGTCTTATACGTGTGCAGTTTGAAGTAGAGCACATGATTGCTCATGTGTGTGCAAATGTATACGGAAGTACCTGCCTTCCATTTAAGAACTCTGGACATTCAGTATCTGTAATATATTTCCACTGTATGAGGTATATTTTGAACTGTGATAAATTTTCGGTTCCCGATCAAATTCCTATGACCTATGATATTGTTTCACTTTTCACAATTTGATGTAGTTGGGTCGAAATGAACACTTAAGGAGTGTAAAACTATTGTATATTTGGAAATTAGCGCTCCAAGAAAAAAATTATAAATTTGAGGTCCCCAGCTGAAGGTTAGGTGTAGACTTCCCTTTTGTTGAAGAAGAGGTTTTTTGTGTTACGGACCTTCCTTTTTTTCCGGTTCACTGCTGTCCTGTTTTTCAGCACCTCTGACTTTCATCTTTAACTTTCACCTCATTTTTTAAGCTTCTATCTTAAATTGCCGTTTCTTTGCGTAGGTGATCTTACGTGGAAACACAACTTCGTTATGGTTAGATATGCTCAATCTAACTTACAATCTATTCTGTGTTGAATTACAATATTGTTTGACATGTGACGAATACTTCGCGACTACGGCCTGTTCTCTCCTGACCTCTCAGGGGATACAACTATTGTATCTATGGGAATTACCACTCCCAGGGGGGAAATGTGTGTGGGCCCGAGCTGAGAGTTACGTAGGCCTTCTTTTTGTTGAAACGAAATGTTTTTGTTTTGTTAAAGACCACCTTTCTTCGGTTCACTGCTGTCCTGTTTTTCAGCACCTCTGACTTTCTTCTTCAACTTTTATCTTGTTTCATAAACTTCTTTCTCGACGTGCTGTTTCTATGCCTCTTATGCATAGATTCCGCGTTCTCTTATCTCCATACCATATGGTGCTTTCCTTCTTCCTCTCTTTTGAACGCTCTTATTTTTAGCGGTTAGGGAGGCTTGAACTAACGTGTAATCTAATCTGTACTCAGCTGATGCTAAGTGCGCCGAACTTGATTACGGAAGGGATAGACGGCTGTCTGTTAACGAGCGTGATTTCCATTATCATATCTCCACTCGAGATAAGTTCATGAATCTTTGAATACTCAAGTGTGATTACGCATCTTCAATATCTGTGAACGATTACACCAAAATATTATTCACTCTTATTGTGGATATAAAATAAACGTTTGGTATAAATTTCGTTCGGTAATTTTGTCTTTCCGTTCTTTTATCCCAGTATCTTTGTATGCTCAGCATAAAACTACATAGTTTTTACCCGCAACTTTGATGTTCTATATTTATGCTTACGTACAATGACCATGCTGCTGCTGCTGCTGCTTGTTTTGGAGGAGTCATCCCGAATCTCATTAAGATCAATGCCGATCCATTGGGATTCAGCCAAGCGAGTCCAGGTTTGAAGGGATTTACTCCCTGCGCTCAAAAAACCAAGCTGAATTCTCCCTCCTACTTCCGCTTGAAATTAATCAATTACTCTCAGGCGCTTGTAAATTGAAGTCTTCTGCACGGANACTGCGAAGTAAATCATTACCGTACAACGTTCGTGTTTAAGTGTTTTGAAATGTCGTGGTATGTACGCATCATGTTTACTTGATTTTATTTTTTCAGTTTAGCGGATGCTAATAAACTCAGTGGTACTGCTAATTTTTTTAGGTTTAATTTTTTTCATTTCTTTGCCATCTGATGAACACAAGATTTTTAACACTCGATGCACACTCAGTTTTCAATGAATTTTGCGAACTCTGTAATGTGACTGTTCATCGCTACCGAAGTAACTCTCTTTTACGGAGTTTAAATTCTATTATGAAACTTTTAACAATTTCATGTTCAGAATCCTTTTCAGTTAAACTGATTTATTTTGATCATACAGCACCCAACGAGTTTTTTTCAATGTTTGAAGTGAGCTCCAGAATAAGAAATTGTTGTGCTCATTTTGTACCTGGAAGTTTGCAGCTCATCATCTTGGAACTATTTTTATTTGTACGTACTTTTATAATGTGATGCTCCTGTTGAATTCATTCTTGTAGTATTTTTTACCTGGAACAAAACTGACTTCTGAATTATCCACTTCCCAGTACTGCTCCATGCAATCCACACGTGTTTTAAAACCTGCATCGCACTTCATTGGGTGGTGCACTGTAGATTAAATTCCAGATTAAATAGTCATTAGTGAGAGCAGTGAGTAATTTCTCAGATTGAGCGAAACAGCCAATCGGTACGAGATGTCGTAGTTACGCAAGTGCCCTGTGACAATAATGGTGCAAATGAAACTCATTTCAGATCACCTGATCTATTTATGTTTTTTCGTGCTTCTGTTGAATAACTATCAAAGCAACTTTTGCTCCATGCAGTGAATCAGAATGTTTAAATGAACAAGTGGTAGCGTCGTGCAACAAAGAGACGCTGCAGGTTTTCATGGAAAACGTTTTTTGGCGAAACTTTATCCTCGTCTCTTTTCGCCCGGCAAATGCGCTTATACTCGTTCAGTGCTGCCGAACGATGTCCTTAACCTGCCACGTAGCAACTTGTCGCTGCATGTGGAGGCTGCGGCTGCAGTCCGCTGTAGCTGCACCAGCAGTAATTGGCAGGTAAACGCTAATGGTGTCGAACTTTAACTGCGGATTTTTTTTTATTTCTCGCTACCTGATGTCACGTTGTGCGGCCGTTACGAATTGGAATAGGCGGCTGAGGGTCTCCACGAGTCAGTCTGATGGTTCATTACAACCCTGGGGCTGTGTTTGCATACGGTGAGCGTGGAATCATGATGATCGTCGAGCTAGACAGAAATTTGAGCATAGCTGTGCCTGGTCCTGTGGTGAATAAACTTTGGAATGCTAGTAAAAGGCCTTTGATCGATATCGCTGCCAGTTTGACGAGTAAAAGGTAACGACTAGCATGGTGAACAGGGTGTAATTAGGAAAATTTGCTTGAATTTGAGAATAGATTTAAATGAACACTTAATCCAGGTGCAGGAATTAAATAATTATGAAACACCTGGAGGGCCTTTCACAGCTGCAGTGTGGAGATGACCACAAAACGAGGCTGAGACCTGATGCTGCTGGTTGAGTTGTTTGAAGTTTATTATTGCGCTTGCATTTATTCATGTGCATAAGACTTGGGAATGATGAAAATCTATATCAATAATTTTTGAAACTCGCTCTTCCGTGTCTTACGTTTTTATTCCAAAAAAGGTTGGTATTCAACCCATGGAGTTTTCCATGAAAAAGTAGAACATTCCCACATTTTTTACCATAGAAAATTGAGTCCATGAACTAACCGAGTCAACTATCTTTCGAAGTTAACATGACTTGTTTGTGGGAGTGGGATTTTATGTGACGTGGCAAAATTATGTCGAGTGAAAATCATGTCACGAACTCG
>JACJUY010001764.1:0-31519 GCA_014220935.1 Platorchestia sp. MABIK
AAACTTTCGTAAAAGAATAACCCCATAAAATGATCGAGATTCTTGATCTAAAATAACTCCTTACGCGTATTCAAAATTCTCGGTTAAAAGTTTGTGCGAACAGAAATCATTTGTATAACACCTCAAGTATTCACGCTTCAGTTACTTCTAAGAAAAAAAATGAAGCCAATCAAAATTTCTCCATTCTTTCAGAGAAATAAGTTATTTTTTCATGGTTTCAAATCGCCTATGTTAAATCTCCAAATAATTCGGAGTTTTTCTTATTGAAAACCTAATAAAAGCTACATACCAAACACTTCCTCTGGATTAAAAGGTTCCTAATTTCCAAAAAGCTTGCCGCCAACTTCACATCACCTTGAATAGGTTACACACGTATAAGGTTTTTGTATAAAGTAGACAATGATTCCTATTTTCTAGAATGCCTAGAAAACAAAGTGAGAATGAAAGGTTCCAGTAAACACTGAAAACGTTCCAAAAGCATCACGAAATACTCAACCATACGATAATAACTTCAATAACTCTTATTTATCATTCCCATGAATGCTTCAAATCGTTCTATGAACTCCTAAGGGTTCTCAGACCTTTTGGACGTCGTTCTATGGACCATCCGTCGCCGGCAGCGCCTTCTTTGAGAACTTAGAGGCAATTATATAATAGGTGGAGCGGCGGCCTGCTCTCGTCAGCCTAAATTCGAGCACTGAATTAATACTAAACACCTCCCACAACCAGTACGTTTCATGTAGTCCCCCTGATCAAGGGGCTCGTCGCCCCAACGCTTGGATCTGAGAGACAACAGTTGATTCTCATAATATGTAATTTCGTTCTGAGTAAACCGCCTCTGCCTTCCTCAAATGAATCCAAAATTATTATTGTAATTCAGTTCTAGTAATGAAAATACAACGGAGCAACAAGCGTTTGTCCCTCATTCTCAGACCTTGATTAATGCGCTTTGAATTCTTTTGGTGTTTCTCAATTAAGGACAAATCTGAATAAATTAGGGGTTTATTTGCAGGGGTTTATATATTGAATTAGGGGTTTATATATTGAATTTAAACGATTCATTATTGATCGGCGTTCAGCTCTATCAATTCAATAGAAGATCGCAACGTCTCTGATATGAAAGATCGAACGATAGTTAAAATGTAATTATGAAAAAAAATGGTAAAATATTACCACTGAGCTGGTAATAAACATGTTATCTATTAACCTTTGCAAAGGAAATCAGCTATCTATATTTTTCACGTTAGATTTGGGAACAATGCATTTTTTCTTATGATTTCGAAATGCTAAATAAGATGGGTGGCCTAGCTGAATTCCAGCACGGAAGCTTCTACTCCGATGGTCCGCATCTCCGTTATAGAAATTTCGAGCAGTCATTAATTCCAACGCAAGACGATGAACACTGCACGCAACTGTATGAGTGAACCAGAGAGGCGCGCACCCCAATGGGAAGTGTCTTCTTGCACCGGAGAGGGAGTGGGAAGCGTATCCTAGAACCTTGTTCAACTACCTAAGCCTGAAGCATAAGTAAATTAAGTTCACTAAGGGAGTTGAAAAGAACAATTTTTCGTCCTTTCTAGACTGCTTAATTACATGAGACGAAAATCAGTTTCAGACTTCCGCGTTTTGCAATATCACTTTTACAGGATTAGGTACCAGTTTCTTCAGTTTTCATCAAGTCAGTTTCAATACTAATTGTATCCATGTATTTAACAATGGGGGTTACAAAGTGTGTTCAACTTTCCAAAAACATCATTGTAAATATGAACATTTACGCAAATTTTTAACAGCTAATGGGTTTTCGTTGGCTGCCATTAATTCTCAAGTTTAGAATTCCTGTCGAAGAAAAACACAATGCAGGCTATAGTAGAAAGCAATAAGTCCCATTAAATTAAGACCCTCGAGAGTGAAAATGAATTGCAAATTTGGTCTAAAACAGCGGGACTCCAAAGAAAGTAGTGCTAGGGGCTGTAGAGTGAAATCTGCCTAACGACACATCGTATTTATACAACTAATATCAGCTTCAATTTCAGATTTGCAAAAGTTTTGTAGTTCGTGAGAAACACTTTCTTGATGAAAACTGCTCGTAAAATGTCAGTTTGCGGTCAACATGTTTATGGCAAGCACTACCTTCTTTTCATCATAACTTTGTTTGAGATACGCAATTTCCCATTTGGTATCAGCATATGATTCACATTGTAAAGCGCTCATCCGTCCGTACTTTTAGTAATCTCCGATACTTATGGATCTGCCACATTTTGCCATCCTTATTCCCTATCGAGGGTCTTTATAGTTTCAGTATTTTGGAGTGCCTTCCAAAAAGTCATTATGTAAAATAAAATTACTGCGTGCAAAACATGTTAAAAGCCTTCAGTAACGCGTTATTCGGAGTAATTTTAAGGCTACTTCGATCATTCGGTGTATACGCTTCCCATTGAGATGCAGGCCTCTGATTTAGTTTACTATTACTTTTGTGTGCAGTGCATGTCGTCTTTTGTCTGCATGACGTCACGAAATTTCTATGTCAGAATGGCGGAGAATCGAGGTGGCAGTTTCCGTACTGTTGTTCGACTAGCTCAGCCACCTTATCTAGCGGGACGCAATCTTGCTAAAAATGCAATGTTCCCAAATTAACAACCGATTTCAAAGTTTATGACTTAGCTTGAACTCCTAATGACTTCGGGATTTTAGAGGTTTTTGTTTTTTAAGCGAAAACTTAGCCTGAATAATACCCACCAGTCACTTTCCTTGCAAATAATATATGCATGAAAATAGTGAAAATAAGGAAAACAATCTAATGATGAGTAAATATTTGTCCCACCTGATCAATTATGTTCTTTTTCACATTTTCCTATAGATCTATTTGTTAATTTCTCTTATTTCTCCACTTCGTTCTTATTCTCTATACTTGTGGTTCCCCAATGGAGACCTTCAACGTACGGTAAAAATATCAACTATGCTCCAATGTTCTCCCTTCATTGTCTCTAAGGCCTTGGACTCTCAATCAATTTGGATTTTTTGCCCAATTATTTTTCAATCTAACCTGTATTGCGAGGATGATTCGCTGCAGGTATATATTCTTAGAAGAGTATTTTCGACATTTTTTTAACCAGTACTGTGTAATTTAACAAACAATAATTGATATAAAAAAAACCCAACTCAAAACGTAGCTCGCGGTTTAGTTATGAGTACTTTCATATATCACAAAGCACTTCAAGCTTCTCGCCATCGTTATCTTACTTTCACAACACGTAGAGATGTCAATCTCCTGCTTCTGATACTTTTAGCATTAACGCAAACTATTTGCATCTCCACTAAGTGAAAAGGCGATGATAGCATTGAGTTAGGGGTAAGATTTTGAGAAAATTATGGGAATAAGAGAAAATTTGATGATACGAAAACAGAAGAAAACGTAATATACAACACTGTGACTGTATCAGGACTGAAAAAAAACAGTGTGAAGTTTTAGAGGTCAAGAAATTGAAGAGTATGGTGGTGTGACGGATGAGGAACACTGAAAAGAGACAAACTGCGTCGGAATAAAAAAACCTATGAAATGAAAGAACGCTGAGAGAATCGAAGAGAACTGAGTAATTATGTATAATCTCCTTGACGCGAGAGTCGTGAGCTGTCAATTACACCTTGTGTACATGTCTAAATTGAATTTTAAAATAATTCCTATTTTTAATGCCTGTTCTGTTATCTCATTCTCACTCTGAATTTTCACACCCAAATTTGCAAATTTCATTTTAAGTTCTCTGAGTATACTAGGAACAACATAGATTTCAGATTTTCAAAAAAAATCAGACATTTGCTGTTTAAATTTTACCGCACTTTTAACTGACGATGCGAAAACCTTTGATAAGAAATTGTGCACGAAAGTATTAAGTTACTTATATTGGAAAAATGCATTCAAGATCATACAAGAAGCAAAGGAGAAAGGAAGAAAATGCAGGTGCGTGATGTTGACACGGCAGGTGCGTAATGTTGACACGGCAGGTGCGTAATGTTGACACGGCAGGTGCGTAATGTTGACACGTATAACACAATGAGTATATTTTTGCACCTTGCGTTCAGCTTCTTATGCTGCTGTTAAAAAATGTGAAGAAAACGAGCATAAATATTTTAATTTCCACTATCACAAAATGCACAATGGATAGCACTTAAAACTCAAGTATTCTAGCCAATGAGATCAGGAAAAATTGAAATTGTATACTAACAGTGAAGACTCTTGAACTTGTTTTGCTACGCACAATCAATTTAAATTTTTCAGTGTTGTATCTCTGCGTAGTGTACGCCATCCGGAATATCTTATGACTGAAAAAACAGCCGCATATTCAATGTTAGTCTCACATATTATTCCATAACCTCAGAATGTAATAAAGTAAATTTCCGCAGATGGTGTTTTCGCATCAATTCAAACCGAATTGCAAAGGATCGTATCTCACGTAAAATCCTGCTCATGCCCGTGGGAATTAACATGTGCAGTATTTGTAAGTCTTTCACGACTGATTGGTCTTCACAAAAGCAGGCGATCAATGGAAAGCTTAAATATCAGCGGGGATATTCGATATTGATAAACTCCTGGGACTGCAAAATCCCCACTGCAGTAACTTTTTTTATCTCTATTATTCCACTTGATGAAATCACAGAAGTGATGCGTCTCCTTTTTGAGCAAAATGAATCTATCGAGCTACTATTTCTTAAAATTCATTTGTCTCTGAAGCCCATTGGTTTGTTGAGAAATTGTTGCAGTGAGAACTTCCAAAGTGCATGAGTGTGTCAAAGAAAAAAGAACATATTTAGGTACGAGGGTTCAAAACACCTTTTGAGAAACTCGCGGATCTCCCTAGAAGTGCGTTTGAAACGAATTGGCGATCAGATTGCTGAGCAGAAAGCACTTCAATGAAGCAACAATACGCAAATGATTAATGAAATGTTAATTTCCGTTTGATTAATCGTTTAACCTTATCTGATTTGGACATTTTGTTCTCTTCACATTGCCAACTAGTACTAACTCGCACTGAGTCTGAGACTGGGAGAGGCTGGTCTGTGTGTGAAAATCCATATGATCAGTAAAACATAAATAGAGTATCGGAGTCTTTTCCAGATAAATACCGCCACTACTGCAACACACAAGTTCACTTACTTGTAACTTTCGAAAGGTGCACCTATCGACTTCAAATTACTCTCAGACATAAGATTAAAACACTCTTTTGTTTGAGAGTAATTTGAAGTCGATAGGTGCATTATTTCTAAAGTGACAAATGAGTGAACTTATGCGTTTTGACGGCGGGCGAGTAGGATAGGTTCATCTGAAAATTTATGTAGTTTACAGAAAACTGTTTCAGTGCCGTCTATGGTACGGAAAGGAAAAAAGATTCAATCTTTCGTTTGAGAGTAATGTGAAGTCGTTAGGAACATCATTTCGAAGTAAATTACAAGTGGGTGAACTTAGGTGTTGCTTTAGTGGAAGGGCTTATCTGTAAAAGATCCGAGTATCGTTCTTTACACACTATATGTAGTTACTTCAAGAAGTAATTCTCAATTCTCAATAATGTGTGCTACGAGCAATTGCAAAATATTTGTAATGCCCCACGTAAGAATGCTAATATAAAGTGTTAAAACTCTTAAACTCGTTAAACTTGATAGTTTTCATGACACCGTCATACACTAAGGCTAACCTGCACTAGATTTTCTCTCCCGCTTAAAATATCATCACATTGGCGAGTACACAGACCCTCTTACCTAGTATTCTCAAGCTTTAGCTTCACACGCAATTTAAAATCGAATTCAAAGAGTTGAAAATTTCCACCGTGTTCCCACGCAAAGAACCTCCGATTTTTCATAGTGGTCGTGATTGTTGACGAAGAAGATTTTCGCAGAGTTTACCCTAAAGCGCTCCTAGATTACGGCTGAAATTTGGATATCCTCTTCCAAAATTGACCGCTCGATTCTTTCCAGCTCTCCTCGACCGTATTACAATAATGCCCAGCTGCTTTCGAAAGCCAGGCTTTCTTATGAATATATTAGAATGCGCGAACCTTTATCGCGGGAAAATCACATTCATTTGTTTCGTTTGTTTACTGACACCAAGCAACGCAAGGAAGAAAATTTGGGAAATTAGAAACTGGCCTGCCTGCCTTCACACCTGCGGGCGGGGACCCGAAGAAATCCGTCCTAGCTTTCTTAAAGCTTTGCTAACACTGTATTCGTTGGAACAAATATGTAAAGTTGAATTATTTTCTTAAGCTTGATTTCCTGATATTGTAATCTCAACCTCTCAAAATTCTCAAGACTATATGGTTTGATCTTATAAAAAAAATTAACTTCTGAAGAAAATTACTTGATTCAATTCGATGATATTTTTTCATAGTAGCAGTGCATTTCAAATTGATGGGAAAACATTATTTAGCATGAATAATCCTGCCACTAAATTCAGAGTTCCCATAATGAACAAGAAACCATACGCATAAGTCACTTGGACTGCATTGTGGTCGAATAGAGTCATCAAATGAGGCAGTAATGAAATACATCGTAAAATATTTATTAGCGGTATAAAGGGCATTGGAAACCCTTGAAAAAGTCAATCGTGAGCTCGTGGAATGACTGCAGGTCACACACTAGAAAAATCGTACAAAGGAATATTTATTATTACCACTTCAGTGCTCATCACTTTCGCTCCGCCAGAAACTCTATCCAGTCTCCAACTCATGAATATTTACTCACGAGCAGTTCAGCAAGATTGTTTCATATGCAACTTTGTGTTCTCGTTTCGTATGAGCATAGGAATTTTTTTCGGGCATTACGTTGGTCGCGCTAGCTCATTTCAAACAGAGGAATAATAATAGTTTGACGTTCCTGTGAGTATTTCAGTAAATCTATCTTGAGAACGCTCAGAGTTTGGTTGTTAGAAAATCACCAATGTTGCTGTGCTGGTAACTTAGCTACGCTACAGCGGTTAAGTTTAGTAAAATTGTTTGATCGAACGCTTACCGTTATTCTGCTTGTGGGGCATACCAACATGAGCAACACACTAACATGGGGAACATGACAACGTTTTTTTTACAAGCTTGCCGGCAAAATTGTTTCTTCGTTGCCACCTTATCAATATATCTTTTTTCTTCAGCGCGTTAGTAGAATTGATCGTTTTTTCAGCACCTTAAAAAAATTGGTTGCCCTTAAGTTACATCATTTGTTTAGTATCACGTTAACAAAATTGCTTCATCCAAGAACACGTCAACAAAACTGGTTCTTCTGATGGCAAACTAGCAAAATTGTTCGAGTCTTAACAAAAGTGTTTGAGCCGTTAGCACGTTAACAATATTCTTTCACGCTCTATGGACGTTACTAAAATTCTTCACTCGTTAATACTTTAGGAATACTGATTTTTCCTTAGGTACGTTAGCAATATTGTTGGTCCCATTAGCACGTTTGAAAAATAGCTTCTTTCATTAAGCATGTTGACAGAAATGTTTGAGCTTTTAGCATGGTAGAAATATTGCTTGTTCCATTAAGCACGATAGCAAAAGTGCTTGTGGCGTTAGCACGTTAGCAATATTGCTTGTTCCATTAAGCACGTTCGTAATGTTGTTGGTCCCGTTAGCCATCTGCACGCTTGCGCGCTTTCACAAAGAATGCTCAGGCCATCGTTTTCCGTTCAATTAAGTTCTCTGGAAGCGATGAGAGTGCAGTCGGGACCAAGAAAAAATTTTATTGCTCCAGGAATCCTGCATTTTTGGTCCATTAAACTCCACCGTGACCGTGCACACCACTCCTCCACGCTGGCTGCAGCTGACGTGGCGACGCACTTAATTTAGTGTCGAAATAATGTTTTCATGCGCCTCCACATAACGTTTTCTCCCGCACTCTCTTTCACTGAACTCGAGGGGTCGCGTACGGACTTGAAAACTATGAGTTGATATGTCTTGTAGATATTTCCGAACATAGATTAACACGAGAAAATGCAGATAACCAACTCACAGGAAGGCGTTTTTTATCTCGTATAGACAGTCTGATAATTCACCGAAATTAAAGGCATTTAACTTCATCTCATTATCACGATCAATTCAGTGTCTGTATTTAGTTTTATATTAGCTAGTATACAAATTTGCTTTCAAAGAATGCTTCAAGGATGATTTCCATATCAATTCCCTTATATCAAACTTGAAAATGAACGATTGTACAAATAGTTATTTTGTCTTGCTATCTCATCGCAATTGCCGCACATCTTTCGTCTCGAACTATTTTTAATCGATCCTATAGCAAAATCACAGTCTGCAAATAGTTCTTCATCTTCTTAACCCATTTGAGTAAAGGGTAAGCTCAAAGAACAGAAGAGTGTCCAGTATAACCTTTTCTGTCCATCTTCTCCGTTTTCTACAATGATCAAAGGAGCGGCGTCTACTTTCGTGGAAACTTCGCGGACGAGGGATGAGACTTAAACCAGGATATTATTTGTCCCACTATGATGCTCTATTGTCACAGAGATGAAGCAGAGCGAGAAAAACATATATGAGTAGACCAGTTAATCGCTAAAACACTGTTCTAGTTACTGACATTTCAGGAGATATCTAATCTGTAGTTCTTTGGATTTTTAAAATTTGGAATTACATACTAAAGAAATCAAGAAAAAATGTGGGAACATCATCTGAATGAAATTCATTCAGATCAAAATACGAGTACCTTTTCATACCGATATTATGATACGCTTTGCGTAGTCATTAACTGAGAAAATCAGATAACTCAAATTTATTTTATAAAAGCAGAAAAGTTTCAGAAAAATTTACATTTAGAAAGAAAACATTTTTAAATTTTTATAAAGATATCATAATTTATCATTCGTTCATGAAATTTACGATTCATGAATTGAGCACGAGTGGCTGGTTTGTGAGAAAATTATAAATTATTCCATAAACAACTTTCAACTACTATTCACGTGCGATGGAAATAGACAATTATTGTGAATCGAACAGTTTACAATATTTCATTTGTCGTATCGGTTCTCCCATTAGGTCACAAAAAAGAAACTTAAATTCAAGTTTTTTTTTCAACTACTATTCAAAGCTTCCTAACAAAGCCCAGTGTTCTACTAACAATGACTCACTATTCTTACTGCCTGAAGCACAGTAAAATTCAGAACTGTATAGCACTTATTCATTAATTATTGAGTACGAGTGGCTGGTTTGTGAGAAAAATATGAATTATCCCGTAAACAACAGCGTCTTCCCATTTCTATTTGAATGAATAAAAAAGGACAAATAGTTTTAGTGAATTTAATATTCGTATCAAAATATGTTTTGTTAACATTTAAATCATTTGAGTTAAATCCCAGTCACTGTTACACGAAACATTTTCATGGTTTAGCTTGAAAAAGAGCTCATTCACTGGAAATAACTGAGAATAGCGTCTCCTTAAATGTTCTCTTTTTAAGAAGGAGTGAATTTTTTCCCTCTCAACCCAAAAAACGTAGGCCATCTTAAATGTCCACCCAGAAATTATAGTCCTGGATGTTATTCTTCAGAGCTGAACTCAGCAGCAATAATAGGAGACGTAGAAGAAAAATTTATTTCCCAAATGACAATACTGAAGTTTCTTTTAGGTCCCCAACTGGCACTCATCAAGTGAAATTATTTAACAGGATTTCATTTGGTCTTTGTTTGCTTTTGACTTTTTTTTTCAAGCGATTTTTTTTTTTTTCAAGCGATTACATCGCCCAACCGATGATTATATTCGAAATTTATGGCTTAATAAAATTAAGCACATTCTCAAATCCATTTTAATAAAACAAGCGCTCAAAATATTGCACTCGATAGATAAAAATCAGTCATCTATTGAGTTTTGGAGAATTTTCTCTGTACCAATAAATGAAAAAGTAAAACATTCCACCCTACACAAAAGCCGATGATCAAAAGATAACAAAAACACCATAAGATAAACATCTAGAAGTTTTGAAAACAGACCTGCTGTGGCAGGATTTCACCTGCTTGAAGTAGGATTTTCCCAATGGGCATTAAACTAGAATCACGCAACCGATCCCGAAGAGTGATTTTCCCTGCAACAAGAAGTGATCAAATTCGGTCGCTTTGATGATTGCACAAATTTCAAGTCTGCATCTTTTCATAGTATACGCAAATTGAAAAAATCGTGAACATCCCTTCATTGCTGGGTACTTTAATGTGACATTCTGTGCTGACACTCACTGCTACTCATGCTGACATTCCCTGCTACTTATACTGACATTCCCAACTACGTGTGCTGACATTCCCAGCTACTTATGCTGACATTCCCAGTTACGTATGCTGACATTCCCAGTTACTTATGCTGACATTCCCAGCTACTTATGCTGACATTCCCAGCTACGAATGCTGACATTCCCAGCTATACATACGCTAATATTCCGACGAACCTACTCGAAACATTCTGTTCACATGCCATAGCATTTTCGCCAACTGGTGTTTGGAACCCCGATGTATTATTTTAATTTTCCCACGTGTGTTATTATTTAGATCTATTTAAAAAAGTCTATGATTCTGCTGACAGTTTTAGCTATATTTTCCACCCACTGCGCAAAGGTGATCTTCACTTGAACTAAAGAATCTAAAACGACAAAAAGTTTTCTCCTGCGCTCTTTGATTTTACAAAAATGTTCTCTGAACCTTCGAAGAATATTAAGTGTCATAAAATAATTTTCTTGAGAGAATTTCTTCTTTACGGAGACTCTATTTTCTGTGGAATTGAAACATGTTTAGTAATGAATAACAAATCACTGGACGCTGCTACAACGAAACTTAATAGAAGCAATGCATAAAATTTACGAGCGTAAATTGAAACTAAAATAGTTCCCGCTCGAACAATCATATTTTTGAACATTTTTGGTGAAATATTCACGAGAAGCGAGAGAAACGTTAATTAATTTCGAAATATTCTGTGTTTCCACTGGAATAAATCGAAAGCTATTCTTTTTCGTTTGTATGTGCTCGCAGAAGTCACTGCTTAATTTTAAAGGCAAAAGATTCAAACATCTCAATTCAAATACAGGAAAATTAAATACGTAATGCTTCGTTTGAAACAGTGTTTGGACGCTGAATACAATTTATTCGCATGAAATCTGGTGTCACTTAACGAGACTTCGCCTGAACGGCGCCTGGGAGCGTTGAGTTCATCAGCGTCCTGATGAAGTTCTTTACCTTTTTCAGCAATGGAAGCTCTCACGAGACGTCAGATCTCGCTAGGGATGGAGAGACGGTTTTGCTCTGAGGGGAATAACATTTGCAATATTCCTAGAAAAATTTGTGATAAATTTTCACTAGGAAACAACTTTTCAAACTGTTGGAGAATAATATGTATGCTTAGAGTTGTACAAAGGAAAATCTTTTCTGGGAAGCAAATTTACAATGAAAGAAATAGAGAAGAAGTACTTTAAAAACATTTACTCTGAACGTTTCGACCCTAGGCTCATTCTCAACAAAAGTCTGCAATTAAAAAGATAAACAAGTCAGTACACCCAAAATTACAGAAGCGCAGAATATAAGCACGAAAAACAAACAAATAAACAAACAAACAAAAAGTATAATAATGGTAATTTATCGGTTAACTATTTTCAGAGGGTATGCACTTTGCATTTCGTTGAGAGATGGTTTGAGTTTATGAATGAATAACGACTCTAAAATACGTAGGTCTAAGTTGGCGGTACATGTATCTTATATTTCAAATTTGCTAATGTCAATAATCTGTTCACAGGAATCATTGCTACAATGTTGTCTGATACTTGAATGAGTAGGAGAGGTAAGCAAGCGACCCGTACGATGACTTCGCCCTGCATGTTCAGCAGCCCTGACGTAAAGTGCTCGGTGGGAGGAACCCACATACTGCGATGCGCAATGCGCACAACTGAAATTATAGACGAGGGAAGATCGCATGCACATCTTTAAATCTAAAAAATGATCCAATGGTACGCTTGTTAACTAAAATAACACGAAAGGAAATTTCCTGGAAAAATTTAGTCAAAAGCATCAAAAGGTCTTTTCTCAACTTTTCCGATTGAAATCCAAAATTTGGCAACACACAATAATTAAAGTTTAGAGCTTGATCACGAGATTTCGGGATAAAGAGTAAAGAGTAAAGAGTAAGAGTTCAGAGTAAATCTTTTTAACGTACTTCTTCTCTATTTCTTTCATTGTTTAGAGTTGGTGTCAAGAATTCACAACAGTTCTATGTTTCGTTACCGTATGACAGAAACGACAAGAACTTGTTCTAGGGACAGGCTTTTTTTACTTTATCTTAAAACTTAGAATTGGATATGGCTCATGCATCCTTTACACATTTACCAAACATTGTGAAACGCTCGGTGGAGAGCTTGCGCTTGCATTGTAAAATGCTCGGTTCGTAAGCTTCCAGGAGAGGATAAAAACTGTTTTAATAATGTATTAGAGATCAAAATGGCAAGGCTTTCATTCAACTTTTAGACTTAAGTAAACTTTTCCGCCTATTCGCCATTCAAACCGTAGAACCAAAAACAAGTCGCAAAACCTGTTCGGCGGCAAAAGCCTACCCTAATCCCCAAATTTCCTTGACTTTCCAAAGGACTTACTAAACTTTTGTATCGCAGTGCGAAAACTAGGTTAATTTTTAAAATTAATCTTTCGTCCTTAGTCTTGCTCTCGTCGCTAGAATCTTTCCGTTCAATTGATGATTTTCGGGAGAAGTTTTGTGAGTTGCCATGAAAAAAGTTCCGAACTTGGGCCATCACTCAAGGTCTCACCAGGGCGGATGCCTGCTAAAATCCGAGTCTAGCCAGCGCATTACCTGGCGTATCGTATTTATGCTATCATAATTTTGGTGACCGTGGATTGCTTTGTGAATTAAGATACTATCACGTCCATGAATATCATACAAATGACTTGAGAACCAAGTTTACTGTCACAAAGTACTAACACAAGAAGCATGTGAAACGAAGTTTGGCTCTCCAAGGTGTGGGCAAGCGACATGGCAGGCAACACAGAATTCTGTTTGTCGCCTTATGGAAGTTTCGATAGAAAACGCGAGACCGATTTTTACGCTTTCAGCTGGAGCTCATTTTTCCTCACTAATATTTGAGTAAAATAAAATTTGGTTTCGGTTAATGTATGTAATGTAATGAGGAAACATGGACGATAGAGATATATTTGTTCTAGAGACCAAATGTTGTAATCACTATACGCAGAAATAATGCTGCATTTAGATAAGAAAGATCTCATTGCATGATCATGATATAGTACTGACACATGAATTTAACGACGGCCTAATTTTATCCGCACCGTCCTATAGCTCAGAAATATTTTAATGGTTTAGGCTCTAGAGGGCGAAGCTTAGAGACAGAGTCCACTCAATATTTCTGAATAATTTAATTGAAGTATTACGAAAATGTAACTGAACACTTCATCTTATAATATCTGCAATGAGTTTAGTGTGAGACGGAAATGAATTAGGAGTTCATTAAATTTTCTTTTTTCTTAGGCCGGGGTGACAGAACAATTTAGTTGCGTAAGATCTGGAAAAAGGATTTTGAAGGTATAGTGAAAAAGAGTCTCGCCTCTTTGAAGCCAGTAAATTTTGAAGCCTGCATACAGTACACAGAGCAAAATTACTTTTTGTGTCTAGTATACACTGTGTACAACTGTTATAAAAGTGAGGTCTGAATACAGTATCACTTTATACCCAAATACAGTACTGTACATATATAGCATTACAACTGCGGTATTAGGGATGTCTATGTTCGGTCAATATAACCGTGCAGGTCATCTTACCTGATAATTTCCTTGGTGTGTTCATTTATTTGTTTGGTGCCCGCTTCTTTCGTCTCTCTGTCACGCTCATAAGGATGCTTAATGACCGTATCTGTGATACGAGCTTCTTCTGTGCACAAGTACAAGGATATTTTAATCGCGTGTACTATTAGGATGGATTTAATTGTCTGCCACCACATCAGGAAAAAATTTTCAATGAAAATTTTGAATCCAATCATTTTTGACGGGCCGTGTACACTATATTTCATAGTTATGTAAGAGACCATCTTCACGCTGTCTGTTTTGCCTGTCAGAAGTGAATTGACCGACTGGCACTGCTTAGCCTTTGTATGGAGCTTCTTTTAACAGTACAATAGAGAAAAAATAAAGGCTGCGTCAAACATTTAATTTTTTCAAGTTCATTCCTCTGTTATTTTCCCACAATACCGAAAATTCTATTTTGATAAACAAAGAAATCGTTCGGTCTCTACATCATTAAAATGTTTCGCTCGTTGTCCAGATGCAATGCATTTAATTGAGCCTGTATCAAAGATCTGTGTTATCTGTGAGTCAGGAAAAAATAACTAGGACTTTCGAGCACAAGCTCCACGACTCAAAATGTTGCGTGTTGTGTGCTTTTTTCTAAGTCGTCGACAATGAAAATATCTCAATTTTCGCCACTTCAAAAACGACTGAGTTGCGACTTCAAAGACAACTGAGAATTGAAAACACATTCCTCCTCACTAAAATTAGACTTTTAAGTTTGATTTTTTGCTTGGTAGAGAACGGTGGGGAAGAATTGCGCTCCATTCCAAGACTTGAAGTTTGCACACTATGCGATCTTATAGTGCTCTGGAGCATTTCGAACATTCTTACAACAGTTAAAAATAGTGTCACTTTTCCTCTGGAGTTTCGAATAAATGAAAGGAAGAATATATTTAAAGTAATTGGATTGCTGTTACAACAGAGGACAGAGGCTGCTGCTCTGGGAAACTGAAAGTTATCGACATGTTTCAAAAGATGGGTCGGAGTGTCAGATTTTTTGAAGCCAGCCTTTATAACGAAGTGTCAAAAAGTGCTCTACGCTACTTGTCGTCCATCTACTACGCGCTTTAGAAACGTCCTGAAGTTTTATAGCCCATAGTGTCTAAAAAACTATATCAATTACAGTACTGGGAGAAAATACGTTCGTTATTTTGTTCCTAAATTCAGGCAGTTTTAACTCTAGTCTCCGGCTAAATATGGCTGATATTTTTCATGATTTCCTTTCATAGATCCTGTAGATCATTTTTAGAATTCCGATCATCTTGTCATATTACTTTGCATTATGGGGTTCCTAAACGATGACTGTCAACTATTTACAGAGCGGGAATCAATGGAATATGAAAACCTCAACAAAATAGAGAATCAAAATGGTTGAATGCTAAACTCTTTCTTTCGTTTTGTGTCCTACCATTTGAGAAACAAATTCAGCCAGCGTAGGGCAGAGGAAATTTTTCAATAGTTAGGCAATATTCTTTGTTTTTGTGTGTCATCTCTAACTCTGAAAGTCAACACGGAATGTGCCTCGTTGTAAATATGAGTATAATATTTACATTAATCTCTTTGTATTCATTTTCAGTGCTTCAGATGTTTCTTTTTTCTCTCGGAAGCGTCAAAAATTTCCTCATACTCTATGATCTTAACGGTTTGTACGAGAAGGTAAATGGTTGCAGTGACGTGAACCTAAGGGCGTCCTTGCATTGAACCGGAAACCTCAGAAATGAATCAAGTTTCGCAGCAACTACGTATATAAGAATTGCACACTACAGGAGGGAGAAATGAATTATGGCGAGATGTAGACAGTTTTCCTACCTCAAATTTATAATTACACATAAATGAAAGGAAGTAGGCCTATGACTTTGGTTAGTTTATCTTTACTAAATTTTTCCTCTCAAAATATGGATAAGTTTTTAAGCCATGTTAATTCTAAATCAAGTCAACTGTTTTATTCTATTCAAGTTAACCGTAAAACAAATTTTCTTCTGCATATTTTTGGTAAAAAATGCTTATAAACATTTAACACCAAAGGTGTGCATTTTTTGCGTGCCTTATAAAATAATAATTAGCACCTGCACCTTTGAGGATTAATTGTAATCCACCCAATACCAATTGAAATGAGAGTTTTCATCACCTGCAGTGTTATACTGCAGGCTGTAGACAAGAAATTTATTTTAATCGATGTTTGAAATTTATTTGAGCTGTTCATAGATGTAATCTGAAAAATGAATTTATGCTTTGAATGATATTTTCCATTAGACAAAGTGTCGAATAATTTATCCCACACAATGATCAAATCTATGACTGCTGATTAAAAAGTACTTGGTTATTCCCGTTCCTGTGCCATGTATCATATACATCCTGCTTTTCTCGATTCCCCATCAGAATTGAGAGTTGGAAACCGAATCACCATATTTCAACACAAGTTGACGATCTTCTTATTTACTTACACCATTCAAAAACTCGACTAGTGCAGAAAATGAAAAATCATTGCAGTTTTAACGGCATCACTAGCTAATTCCTACTTTCCGGTAACAACTTTACAACATACTACTCCTGAATATAACCTGCAAGCAGTACTTATACGCCAACGGCTCGCAGAGCAGGCAGAACACTCTGAACCGTGAAACCGTCGACTACCAACAATCATTTCTCGACCGTTCTAGAGGCGCGCAGGTTGTAATTCTCTCTTCATAGAGAAGATTTTCGTCGACATGGCGAGCTAAACCGCCAAGTGCCAGAGACGTCGTCCCATCCACGTCCTGTCGTCCGTCCCGCATTCCGTCACCCCTTCGAGGGATAACTTCTGGCGAGTCTGCTGGACGCTTTTCAAGACCTTCCCACACCACGTCGGTCTTCGTCCGCTCCTCCGCCTCATGGCCAACGTTCTAGAGGTTAGTTATCGGTTAGCTTGGCGTTAGCTAGCTAGTGATGCTAGAGTAGGCTGTATTAAAACCTACAACGTAACCCACGCTTGCCTGGGCCAAACCTATAAATCTAGCTATATAGCTATCCTATAACTAAGTGCTATTAGTACGCCTAATAACTGTTACTAATAGTACATCTGTAACCTTTATCTCACCAGGCAACTGGAGATGGAGACTGGAGTTGAGGACCTGCGCCCTTGTGGTCCTCTACTGAAGAGATACCTACTCCATCGCAGCGTCCGGGAACTTCACTATTACTAACTCGATACGCATTTGTCCGTTTGTTTTTGGTACCAGTAAATTACTCCCTGCTGTAAATCTTCTATTTACTGAACTCCTTTCCCCAAAAATCTTTCGTAACTTGCAGCATCTATCAAGTAAGTCGGCAAAAAATCTGAGGCAACGCACGATGTTGAACGATCCAACTCTGTCTGTAATCATCAGGGTGAAAGATCTTTAAATGAAGGTCTTTAGCACACACAGCCATTTGAGTGTCTTGAAAGTCTTTTCGTCAGCTGTCATGCAAACACGAGTGTTCTTGCTGATCATCGTCATCGACAGGGGTTACAGAAAAACCTTTGACACATGAGTGTGGAGTGATGCTTTAGAAACAAATGGAATTTGGGAGCACAGTAGAAAGGGCAGACTCTGTACTAATGACTTTCTTAAGTAAACATTAGAAGAGAGACACCCGATTACTCTAAGAAAAATTTTGAGAAGAGAGCATGGTAACTTTTGAAAAATCGAACATTTTTCATTCAGTCGTTCAGGTCATCCACCTGACGTCGCTTGACATGACAGTATGGCACTCAGGTTCATCTTGAGCAACGATCCCTGTAAACAAGTGATTCTGTCTCTGTGAGATCGTCTCTGTCTTCTGTTTGAACTGGCATTCGCTTCGTGAATTGATTTAAGCTTTATTGAAAAATTTTAATTCTCTTTCTTTGAGCTTTATATCGTTCAATAATTTCATTATGTTTTTACCGTGTTATATCTTGCAATCTCTTTTAGCCTTCTTGGTTAGTCATGAAATAAATTTTTTCAATTCTTAATTGATTGTTAATGAATGTTATTGTGTTCTCCTAGTAACTTATATTTAAATGCACTGTCAAAATTAGATTACGCAACGAAAGGAACTCATTTTTTGTGTGCTTTTCTGTCAATCTTTTTTGGTTCAACGTTTTGCACGGGTATTACGATACAAATGTGTTATTATCAATTTAGGTTGTTAATGTTGAGGTATTTTAAAAACCAATGTTTCAACATTTCATGCTTGAACATAATTGAAAATAAACTGTTTTTCTTTTCGTTCTTACAACAGTTGGCACTCACATTCTAGGGGTACAAAATTGACCCTTGAGATATTTGTAGAAAAAAGTAAGGTACACAGACTTACTTCACAAGTTATCAAGCTTTGATTAAATCCAGGCACTCATAACGAATGTTGGAACAATTACAATGCATGCATCTTCAAATTAATGTCTTTATTTTTGTTTTTCAAGAACTTTTATTTTTAAATGAGATCACCAGAAGAAAAACATGTATAAAAATTATCCCTATTTTTGGGCAAAACATTCGGGTTACCCTCGTTTTTTCAAATCATTGCAGCAAATTAGTATAAAAAACTAGAGCGTCTGTTACTGCCAGAAGCTTCGGGAGAAATATCTAACGTAAATCTGTGAAAATAACACTACGTGTATAAAGTGCCTTGTTAAACGAAGGGTGCTTTACTGAAGTCATCAACTTGGTAAGTTTTGCTTTTCCAAGTTCACTTAGCAGAAGTTAGGCTCAAGCAGCTAAAAAATGAAGCTCGTAATTGAGCACTGTGTCAAATGGCAAAAGTTGTTGCAAGTTTTGAGACGAGACCGCGGCTAGATCTCGCTGTGTTGACACTGCAACTTGTGCGCAGCGCTATTTTTCAAATTGCACGGTACTGACGTTTAGAGCTGGAAATTACGAAGAAAAAACAGCTTAAACTTGTCTGAATGAGGCTGGACTGCATGAAGTGAGAGGAAAGCTTACCACATCGTTTTCAACACAATCCGGTATAATCAATTAGTATTCCTGTAAATCATTAGGCAAAGTTTGAATGATAATCACTCATTTTTTTTAGGAATGTTAAGAAATTGGTAAAAAAATTGCTTGAGATCGAATTTATCCACACCGGAAATAGAAAAACAACTATTAAAGATCAAAAAACGAACAGAATTTTCAACTGCACAATTTTCTAGGGAACGTTATTTTTCGTTGGATCTCAAAGAGACCGACTAATTAAGGAACCGGCAGAGCAGGTAAAAATTTACAAAATGTCGGAGCAGGGTACTTTTCAGAAAAATGCCTTTCTAATTACACAAATATTCGTTCTAGTCCTCTATTCGGTAATGTACAGAATAATATCAATGCAAATAAACTTGAAGAGAAAGTTGTACTGGACATCTCGCCAAGACTCTTGACTGGACATCTCGCAAAGGCATAGAAAACTTTCATTTAATCAGAATAATACGATGAAATTTATTTATCAATAACTTTATTTTGTTTAAATAATCAACACACATACATCACACGATATGCACATAGGGTGGAGCGTTTTTGAACTTCTTTTAGATTGAAGTTGGGCTACCTCTAAAAATGAGTTACGACAGGAAAAAAAACAGTGCCAAATTTGAGTGGAATTGGTCGATATCTTTTACCTCCTCAACGCACTTGAAAATTGATTATTTTAAGCTTAATTTTTCTGAAATGCTCAATACATCCACTTTTTTATTTTTTAATTTTTATGTGGTCTGATATATTAATGATAAGAAATAACTTGAATTATAATATTTCAGTCGAAAATTCATGAAAACATTGCATCTTCTACCTCCTAAGCGACTTACAATGTGTATTTTTCATGTAAATATATCCATTCATAAAAAAAGGAATTAAAAATATTACACAACTAAATTTTCTCACAGGCTAGTTTGTAATGACTTTCGATGTGTTTAAAGAAGTTACTGAAGAAATTTCGTGAAGCTATGACATCATCTTCTACCTCCTCATCAACACTAAAGTGACCATGAAATTATAACTTTTCGTAAGTCATGCAACCAATTTATTTTTCGAGCTATGCTTATTAGATTATTAGTTACAGCTCTCTGCTTGTTTATTGAATATATTTTTACTCCTTATTGATGAAATAAGTAATAAACATTTACCAGGACTCACAACGGGGAGTTGGCTGTGAACAAGTCCCTCCCTAACCGACCCCATCCTCCTTTCCATGGTCGATAACTCAACTTTACTTAACTTTCGTGGTATTTTAATGAAGTACTCATTAAAATCCTTCTTTGGATTGAACTTTCCAAGCTTCTTTTTCGATTCCAAAACATTCTTGATGTGGTCATCTCTTTCTTCTTGCTCACAAACCTTAACTTATATGCTCACGTGACAAGCCGCCCTCTCAACTGCTTGGGTGTGACATGGAAGCTGAGGAATTTCTAGCTCCAAGTCTCCAGATTCCATCAGCTTGGCAATCCTATCATATGGAAAGCCTTGAAGAACAGGAGGTTGAGTAAGCAGGCAGTATTGCCAATCAATCATATGAGTGTAGTCGTTCACATTCTCATATATTTTTGGTGCAGTGAACGACCTCATAGTCCCATGTAAGTCTCTTCCATCCCTGGCCTTTCTCACTCTTCTCCATGCCAGCTTCTGTATCTTTTTCCTATCATCAGAGATCATTGCCATGAGTAAATTTACAGGGTGAGCAAAACACGCAATGTGCTGAAAAACCTTTTTGGTGATTTCATTCGTTACTTCACTCTTTTTCCTGTATGCAGATGAAATCGTTTCAAAGAAGTGTTTCGCGCCTCTACCAAAAGATTGCTCTGTTTTTATTGCGAACCGTACAGGAACATACACTTTGATTATATAATTTACAATCCGAATTAACTCCTTAGAAGGGTTTCCTTCTGACATATACAGCCCTAAAACTCTAGAAGCATTCATTGTAGTTTTAAGTGATGATTCCTCTTCCACACTCGCTAACAAAAATCCTGGATTTATATCCCGTTCTTGAAAGCTAACAATTACTAATAGAGTTTTAGGGTCGTATATGTCAGAAGGTAACCCTTTCAAGAAGTTAATTCGCATTTTAAATTAAATAATCCAAGTGTGTGATAGGATTGCCAAGCTGATGGAATCTAGAGACTTGGAGCTAGAAATTCCTCAGCTTCATTGTCACACCCGAGCAGTGGAGAGGGCGGCTTGTCACGTAAGCATATAAGTAAAGGTTTGTGAGCAAGAAGAAAGAGATGACCACATCACGAATGTTTTGGAATCGAAAAAGAAGCTTGGAAAGTTCAATCCAAAGAAGGATTTTAATGAGTACTTCATTAAAATACCACGAAAGTTTAAGTAAAGTTAAGTAATCGACCATGGAAAGGAGGATGGGGTCGGTTAGAGAGGGACTTGTTTACAGCCACCTCCCCGTTGTGAGTCCTAGTAATTGTTTATTACTTATTTCATCAATAAGAAGTAAAAATATATACAATAAACAAGCTGAAAGCTAAAATTAATAATCTAATAAGCATAGCTCGAAAATAAATTGGTTGCATGAATTACGAAAAGCTATAATTTCATGGTCACTTTAGTGTTGTTGAGGAGGTAGAAAATGATATCATAGCTTTACGAAATTTCTTCAGTAACTTCTTTACACACATTGAAAGTCATTACAAACTAGCCTTTTAGAAAATTTTGTTGTGTAATACTTTTAATTGTTATATACAAATAAATATATTATGCATCAAGAGGTAGAAGATGCTATATTTGCACAAATTTTCGAGCAAAATATTATAATCCAAGTTATTTCCTATCATTATATAAATAAGACCCCTTCATAAATCAAAAATGAAAAAAGTGGATGTATTGAGGATTTCAGCAAAATTAAGCTTAAAAAATCAATTTTCAAGTGCGTTCAGGAGGTAAAAGATATCGACCAATTCCACTCAAATTTGTCGCAAATTTTTTTCCCATCGTAACACATTTTTAGAGGTAGCCCGACTTCAATCTAAAAAAATATTCAAAAACGCTCCACCCTACTGCACAACTTCTCGCGAGCAAGTTTACTGAAAGCGTTGGTTTGCATGTTATCAATGCTTTGACCGCGACGTGAGCCGCCATTGTGCGCAAAGGGAATTTTCATAACGCTTCTGACCGACCAAACAAAACAAAGCAAAAAATTGGGATCTAAAGATGCTTTATTTCTAATTCAAGCCATAACATATCACCTTGTACATTGGTTTTTCAAATGCCTTATAATTAACAGGACGCCATGACGCTTTCCCCCGATAAAGATCGGAACCCATTTCAGCCACCTGGGTAGAGTGGGGTATTGTGCTTCGAGTTTTTCTCATATACCCAACGGAGAAAATCGCCACCCAGCGCCGGGATTCGAACCCTCGATGCCTTCACGGATGGGCAGCAAGTCCTTAAACCACACGGCTGAGACGAGCACAAAAGAATTCTACCAGTAGTCACAAACTCAATTTTTTTTAAAACTTAATCAAAGGTAAATGAAGAAACGATAAAGTTAATATTTGCTATTTGAAAAATTTATTACCCCAATTGACCTTAAATTTGAGTTGAATATTGAACTTCAGTTCAACCTATCGTGTTGAACGCGTTATGGCTACGTAATCGAGGTCAAGAGGAGCATCAGGGCTGATCAGTGCCACTCATCGCTTACTCAGATGCGGATCTTGTTCTGATCATCAAAAAATCATGAACAATGACAACAGGTTCATGAAAGGGAAA
Source organism: Platorchestia sp. MABIK (assembly GCA_014220935.1). NCBI lineage: Eukaryota > Metazoa > Arthropoda > Malacostraca > Amphipoda > Talitridae > Platorchestia > Platorchestia sp. MABIK. Next base: position 22,526 of record JACJUY010001764.1, read on the forward strand.
ACATGACGTATTGCAGTTGAGCTGCTGTTGAACAATATGAGCTTCAATGATAACGCAATGCATTAAAAAATGAAATTTACGTGAAAATGGTATTAAAATACAACAGGCACTTTTTTGTTTCTGTCGGTCCGAAAAGTTCTTCATAACAGTTCTACATACTTCAGATTCGACTAGTCGATAATCTCATGTGTTGGTTACCAGAGGAGTATATTCAAAGTGAATTTCCTAGCATTTACAAAGCTTATCAATAATGAGATTCACCGATTCAAGCTTGCTTTGAGAAAAAGAAAACAGAAAAAAGTAAGATCAGCGGAGACATTCTTACAACTTTTTCATGCATCTAACTCTTGAAATTGACGTAACTAGCAAGTGGATCACGGAATATAGTCAAAATCCAAGCCGTGTGCTGCAGATAACCTTTCACTCTTCTAAAAAATTATCTTTAAATATTTCCTACGCTTCTTAACTACAAAATAATTTTTTGTTGATTGCGCCAAACCCCCAAAGTTATTAGTTACCTAATGTTCCTTTTTTGACAGAATAAGGGCAACTTTTCGTTGAGAACAGGCTTAAGTTTATGGATGTGTAACGCTTCTATAATTACTATACTATACTATAATAAGGGCAACTGTTGAAACTTTGTTACGCGACAAAGGATCACACACGCTGCGCACTAATGAGAGTGTCTTTCAGTTACTTCTATGCCCTCGTGTGTGAGGACATCAACTGTATTCTGTGCAGTCAATGGCCAATTGAGGTTGGAATCAATCTTATTGAAGTTTGAGCAGCCCGGATGCCTGTGTAACACTTTGACTGCTACTATTAAATATTAAGTTCAATGCCGAACTCAAATTTAAAGTCATTTGTAGTAAATTATTTTGAAAACAGCAAACATGAACTGGATCGTGTTTTCATTTAGGTTTGATTAAGCATTTATGAAAAATGAGTTTGCGACTACTGGTAGGTCGGTAGCATTAGGAAAATTACCTCCGTGCACCACCGGTGGCGCACGTCGCAGTCAAAGTGTTAACATAACATTAAACATGTCCTGTTCCTCGTGAGCCAAGTTTAGTAGTTTCCTGATCATTTTCTCGGGCAGACTCTGGCGTGTTTCATTTTGTTCCTCTTGAACCCTTTTAGTTTCTGATAAGTTCTTGTCGACCCAAAACTTGTTTTCTTAACAACCGTCACCGATGACGCGCTGCCAGTTATCTCTCGGAATTACAGGGTAAATCAAATAGCAAGTAACATTCGATTATTTTATGAAAAAAATAGATCTACAACAATAAGAGTTTCGATAAAACTCATCCGTGTGACGCACAGTGAGATGCAAACTTTTCGTTTTTTGATCTGATTTTAAATGATCACAAGCACGAGTATGAATTCTCTGAACTCCCTTCTAGCATTGTAGTTTACAGTGAATTTCAATTTTCTGCTTCCAACTCAGTAAATACACGTGTATTTTCGGTAGAAGTTGCGTTGAGCTCAGACCTCGCTGCCGTCCTGTCTTGCTCCTGGGTACAAAAATCAAAAGATGTACAAGGAGCAAGGAGGAGCGTTTCCCTTTTCAGGAGCAAGTTTTTCTTCGATTGCATCTCTGATGTAGAACTAATCCTGGAACTGGACACTGATAGAGATGTAGGTATACTCAAAATACACATTTTCGTGTTTCAAATATTAATTGTGTAATATATCGCAATTTTGAATAATATTGAATTCAGAAAAGTTATTATTCTTTGATCGAATGATCCTTAGAAACTTAAAAACAAAGAAAATAGTTAATATTGAAATTATAGTTATTAGAATTCCACAAGGTCTGTGTCAAAAATATTTAGACAGAATATATTCATGTTGTTAACGTTGCGGAGACCAGCTCCATCTTCAGTAAGTCAATCTGCAAAAATTTAAAAAAACGTAAATTCAGTCAAATATAAAGAACGTAGATTTCATTCAAAATCTTCGGATAAATTTGCAGCGAAAATGAGCTATTTGTTCTATTAAGAACGGGGTTTTCTTCAGCTACGTATAGGAACTCTAAATTGCGCAAGTTTAAATCATTCTGGGCAGTGCATAAAATTTTAAAATCGTCCTCTGCTAAGCGGTCTCAGCACTGTTCGCTGTGGAGGCGAATGAGCGAGAGAGGCGGTTGGGCAAAATTGTTCCGCTACGGTAGTTGATCTCGCGGTGCTGGACAATCTTAATGTAGAATGACAAAGTCGTCATGCCGACATAGCCAGATGTACATTGTACACATCTAAACTTATGGACATGAGATGCCTGTACACAACTAAATTTACGGACATGGGATGCCCGCAGTCGTTTAGGAATCACGTCCTTGTAGCAGAAAAATGAGTCAACTTTCACAGAATTGACAGCAGAACACAAAGTTTCAAGGCAGGAAAATGACGTTTGAAAAGTATATGCATATCTCTTGACATCTTATCAACAAAATCTCCAAAATACGCGAAAACACAATAGAGAACAAAACACATTTTACAAAGGTCAACACTCCTTATTACAATTTAGCTAGATTCTTAGTGCATGTGGAAAGTCCATTAAAAAGAAATTAGTATACATTGGAGAATTCGTCTCAGTTTGTTAAGGAGAGTACATCATTTCAAGTTGCGTATAGTATGACTATGGCTTCATTGATGTTGAAAGTTTATGTTCTAACATTCCTCTGACGGAAACCATCGATATAATTTCAGATGCGTTTTTTCCCTTCTCAATAGATGTGGTTTTGGGACTTGGTAGAACTCAAATTAAAGTTCTACTTGAACTTTCAGTTTTGAGTTCAGTGTTTATTTTTGCCGGTAAATAGTACAAATAAATAGAAGTCCTTGGCATGGGTCTCCCTTTCGGCCTAAAGTTCGCAAGTATTTCTTGTATGTGCCATTGGGAGCAAAATTGGCTTACGGATTGCCCTACAAGTTTTAAACCCAGAACAGAACAGAAGATATGAACAGAAGTTATGTTGACGATACGTTTTTATTATTTCGAGATCCTAGTCATGCCATAATGTTCAGAGACTACTTCAATATTCGAAGCATCCTTCCCTAAAATTTACCGTAGAAATTGAAAGCAATGATTGTCCATCACTTTTAGATTCCCAAATTACCAGAAAAGCCGTACTCTTAAATCTTCTGTTTTCGGAAGTCTGCTTTTACTGGATTGGGCTTAAGTTTTTTCACTTTTAGCAGCCATAGGTTCAAAATTAATACCCTCATGAATCGAGCTTATAATATTTGTTCAAGTTATATTGACTTACACGGTGAACTTACTTTTCTGAACAAACTCTTCTATCAAAACGAGTTTCCTTCATCGTTTAGTTATGTTCAAATTAAAAACTTTCAGGCTAAAAAATATTCAATGCCCATTACTCTATCAAAACCAATATAACATCTTCATTGTGTTTTTCCGTATTTTAAAGTTTTGCTGATGAGATGTCATGAGATTTGAGATACTTTTCAAACGCCATTTTCCTGCCTTGAAACTATGTAACATTGTCATCAATTCTGTGAAAGTTGGCTCATTTTTCCGCAATAAGGACACGATTCCCAAGCGAACGCGGGCATCCTTTATCCATAAGTTTAGTTGTGTGCATTGTACATCTGGCTATGTCGGCATGACGGCTTTGTCATTCTACATTAGGATTGTCCAGCACCGGTGAGTCGGCTACTGTTGTGGAACAATTTTGACCCAACCGCCTCTCTCGCCTATTCACCTTCCTAGTGAACAGAGCGTCGACCGCATAGCAGAGGACGATTTTAAAATTTTCTATACTGCCTAAAATAATTAAGAGTTGTGCAATTTAGAGTCCCTGTACATCGCTAAAGAAAAACAAGTTCTTAATAGTAGAAATAGCTCATTTCCGTTGCAAACTTTTTTGTAGATTTTTGATGAAAGCTTCTGTTCTGTAGATTTACCGAATTTTTCTTTTTCAAATTTTTACAGATTGAGTTACTGAGGATGGAGCTGGTCTTTGAAACGTTTTCAAAATGAGTAGATCCATTCTAGGTATTTTTAAAATTGACCTTGTAAAATTATAATAAATGCTCTTTGAATATTAACTGTTTTGTTCGTTTTTAAGTTTCTGAATAATATTAAAACTGAAGAACAAATCGAATAGAAGCGGTTAGAGTAGGTGAATTTTTCTCCATGATGCCTTTATGATTTATTTTGCAATAATTGTATTTGCAGCAAAAACTTTCCTAAGTCAGCGCCGATAAATTCACAAATTTACCTGATTAGAATTTCGTCCTCATGTCGTTCTTTTTCAGATATTTAGAATGAATGACTTCATTTTGAATGTTTAAACCCTAACACAAATGTGTTCAAGTTCTTTGATTGGTTGAAAACGATTATAGGTCCTATACTGCATTTCAATGATTCACATTACCTCTCGGTAATCACTAATATCAATTACGCGCAGTAGGTCCACTCAGCGTACCGATCTTGTGTAATGCTACATGATGAGCCAATATGCAATAAAATGGGCGTCTGTGCTGTCATTAAGCAATGAAATTGGGGCCTGCACAGTCACAAATGAGTGAAATAGGTGTCCGTACATTCACAAAACAATGGAATGGGTCTCCAAACCGACACATGCAGTGAAATAAGTATCCGTAGCATCACAGAACAATAGAATGATTGTTTGTGCCGTTACAAAGCCATAAAATTTGTGTCTGTACCGTCAAAGATCATATAAAAGAGAGAACCAGGAAAATGGTATAAAACATTTTTCATTAAAATGTATTCTCGAGGCTGTAAAAGACTCGTAAAAAATGGACGTTTCGAGCCTTCGCTCATCATCAGCAATACAAATTTTAACAAAAAGTCATCTGTAAAATTGTACAAGTGATGTTCATTCCGACTCTGACTCTGCTGAGTTAATGTATCGAAAACAATTGTGGAGTTGATGAAGCTTGTATCACAGATTCGCTCATCACACACTTTAGGCTGGTGGGTGTGATACACAGACGGATGGACGGACGGACGCGGCTCCTTGTATAATAGTGGTGTGATATATTTTGTGTTATCGATAATAAGGCTTATTTTATTAGCTTTAAGCAACAATGAAACCTTATGGAGTTCTTAATTTATACTCTCCGCAGTTAGAGTACGACTTTGGTTTGGAAGGACCGTAGAAAGCATGCTGTCATTGGCAAAAAGTAACGATTCGAAAATGATGATTATTTAATGATATCATTGATAAAAAATAGGAATAGGAGAGGCCAAAGAACAGATTCTTGTGGAACTCTATGGCTAATTTTATGAGTAAATAAAAACAGATCGGATGTTTAATAAATGTTTTTCACTCACACATTTTTCACAGCCTGAAGCAGTGTCGTAATTATCTGTAGGTCCGATTTTACATCGTCAATGACAACGTATTGCTTCCGATTTGTTAGGTGTGATCTGAAATAATCATGAGCAACTCCTTAAATGCCCTAACAGTGGAGTTTCGAGAGTAACATGTTGTTGTCCACAAAATCGAATGCTTTCCGAAAGTCAAGAAACACCGAAAAAACTAGCTTTCCTGAATCTATTTTAGAATAAAGGTATTGCAAATGATTTAATATAGCCTGTGTTGATTTTTTAGAGCGAAAACCAAATTCTTAATAGCAGAGAAATGATTATTGTTCAAATAAGAATACACTTATTTATACACAATTCTCTCGAATACTTTGCTAACAATTGGTAGCACAGAGATAAGTCTATTGTTAAGCAGGTTTTTTCACCACTTGTAAAAATAGGGGCGACTCCAGAAACCTTAATTGGAGTTCGGGATTGTGCCTAGGAAGAGACCTGTTAATAATATTGGATACGAGCGGTTCTACAATATCAGCAATAACTTCGAGTACTTTAGTCGAAAATGTTTGTAATCCACTCGATTTATTTTTCAGGTTGTTTATGCACGCAATTACATCGGAAGAGTTGGTAGGCTTAAAGAAAAAGCAGTAACTGTTATGCTCACCGACCTGATTCATGTATTCCAAGTGATCAGTAGGTTCACTTGGAATACTATTAGCAATATTTTTCCCTACGTTTACGAAGAAATTGTTAAAAAGATAAGTAATATCTTTCTCCTCGTGAAATTTTATATAATCATGAAAAATGGACTCAATCGTTTTTTAATCGACATTACTCTCTTTACGACCAGAATTTAACAGGCGCCAAGTTTTTAATATGTTTTAAATTGAGTAAATTTGAGCGTTAAGTAGTTTTCTTCGATATCCTTATCTGTTTTATCACATAGTTCTTGAATCTGTTATACATTTCTCTAGATATTCCTCCTTCGCAAAGGAGGGCTAGGTACGCTTGACGTTTCTTAATATTTATCACGATGTTTTCAGTAATCCAGGGCTTCTGTCTATTTTTCGGAATAATTGTGCGAGTCACAATTGGACAACACTGATTGGATGCGATCATTATAGTTTCAGTCAGGTTATCAATGCTCGTTGCATTATCGTTCTGTTGAGAGCTGTTCAATGTTGGCATTAGTTCTTCTAGAACGGTGTGCATTTCTGTCAAATTTGATTCGTTTATGTTATGATATCAGTAATTTTCAGCCTGTTGCTTGTGCAAGTGACATAAACATTTTTCTTAACAAGGAAAACTGGAAAATGATCTGATAAGTCAGAAGTAACTATTCCAGTAAGAAAATCAGTTGGATCTGTCATGAAGATATTGTCGAGCAACGTAGCAAATTCTGAGGATATTCGTGTAGGTTTTGTGATGATAGGAAGGAAAGATTTAGACTGGAAAACATTTAGGAAATTTGAGATCAGTTCACAGTTTTCATGTTTCAGCAGATTATAATTGAAGTCATCGCAGTTTGTTATGACATTGTATAAAGAACTGTTAAACTGTGACATAATACGATTGAGCTCATTCAGGAAAGATTCCTGACAAGCTGTTGGAGGCCTATACACTGTTCCAAACGTCATTCGTTTACTATTTTTAGTCAGTTCTACCAATAGTGATTCTATATGATCCCGATTCATGGTTGCACTTGCTATGAATCTCGAGTCTATGTGGTTAGATATGAACGTACTGATGCCTCCGCCGCGCTTATTATTGCGTAGTGAGTGGTGGCTATGATAATTTTTTTATTCGAATCACGTCTTTAGTTGAGTCATCTAGCCAGCTTTCGGTGAAGCTAATCAAGTAGAAGTTAGACTTCAGTTCAGTCATAGTACATTGTACCTCTTCCAATTTTGAATAGAGTGATCTACAGTTCCAACACAGGAGCGAAAAATCATTACGGGTTATGCGTATAGTTTCGTTAAATTTTGATATATTTTTTATATAAGCAGTGAGTAATATACAACTTAGAAAAAATGAAAATCAGAGTCAAGATGAAAATAAAGATATTCCTACCTAAAAATCAGCTTAAGAAGTTATAGAGAAAAGAAAACACCTAGCATGATTTCGTAAAGAGTACACACACTCAGTCCATGAGCGAACAATATTGGAGTTCAACAATCACAACATTGGAATGTACAAATTGCTGAAGGCGTTGTTGCAAAGTTCACGTTAGTCAGGTAGTATCCGCATAAATGTGATTAAAGATGAAGTAGTGTACAATTATTGATCCTGAAATTGTAGTATAAAGTTATAAAATTTAGGCGACAGTGATATATCTAATTAGTGACAGTTACATGTTATGAAAGTGACATGATATCTAATTGAGGTGGCAGTGACATATCTAATCTTATAAAGATCGAAATTGGTTTTTGAAGGTTAGTAACAAAGGTTACACCCAAATAAGAACCTGACCGGTAAAATTATAGAAAAATAAGGTGGGAGAGTGAACAAAGTGGAAATCAGAGGGATATCTGACGCAAGTGTCTTGGGAAATACGGAGGGGCATTTCTGGATAATTTCTGTGGTTGTGTAAGGGATAAGAAATTTGGCTAACAGTCAGTAAGAACACTAATCACTATTCACTTAAAAAACCTGTTTCGATGGCATGATGGCATGTCCAATAGCTGCACAAGACATTGGTCGAACTCATCAGGAGTGTTGATCTGATAGCGTCTTGCATCCGGTTTCCCAGGGATAGATGCGAAGACACTGATGTTTCTGTTCAGACTTTTCGGGACTCCAATTTTCTCCGGGAATTTTCTTCCGTCTACTTTCAAAGTGTACATAACATTATCTCGTGAAGGTATGTGATACCCATTTATGTAGAACTTCATTTTTTTTCACACGACAGGCGGTTAAAATCTCGCGTTTCTTGTAATAATGCTTTAGTTCGGAAGCAATGTTTCTTCGATCCTCGTTTCCAGTTGATGGTTTTTTCCCCATTCTGTTACCTGACGTGATGTCAGTATCATTGAGGTCGATGCTGATTTTGTCCTTCAGCAGTTAGCAGACTGTTTCTTTACAGTCTTCGTTTCCATGTGTATGTGGTAGTTCCGGAAATCAAGTACATGTATGTACTCACATGTGACGCTCCTATGTGTGTATGTGTGTATATGTGTGTATGGATTTATATATATGTATGTGTGTGTGTGTATATATATATGAAGAACTTATTCCCTTCCTAAAATGCTCGAGTTAATATTGTGTGACAATGTGCCGTCCCTTACACTCGTTGAGTATACTTTGGCCACACTATTTTAGGTTGTTTTGACTTTCTCGTTTTGTCCCAGGAGTGTTGCAAATGTTATGGCTGGTATTGTACAACGATCCTTCTCAATTGAATCCAGTGAATTTTTCTTTGCCAATGCTAGTAGAATATGAAATTTATTTTTTGTGTTATTGTAAAATGTTTCATTTTATCCGAGCCAGTTTTGACTTTCTCGCTGCAGGAGTGCTGCAAATGTTATGGCTGATATTGTACAACGATCCGTCTCATCTATTTGAATCCGGTGAACTTTTTTGTGCCAATGCTAGTAGCATATGAAATTTAATTTTTGTGTCATTGTAAAATATTTCATTTTATCCGAGCCAGTTATTTAGCTGACTAGTTGATACGAAACAATG
>JACJUY010001764.1:39232-100999 GCA_014220935.1 Platorchestia sp. MABIK
GAAGTATGTTGGCTGTACAGGCCGTACGCTGGGGTGGATGGCGGCAGAGCACTGGTGGGTAATGGAAGTATGTTGGCTGTACAGGCCGTACGCTGGGGTAGATGGCGGCAGAGCACTGGTGGGTAATGGAAGTATGTTGGCAGTACAGACCGTACGCTCCGGCAGAGCAATGGTGAGTAAGCCATCCTGCAGGCGCTATGCTAGGATTGTCGTTTCATTCGTTCACCGTGTTATTGTTTTATCTGCAATTTTGATATCCCTCGTGGAAATTTTCAATTTTTTTAACATTGGCTCATTTTTCTAATGTACATGCTTTAGAATCCTTGCACACGCATATTCTACGCCTTTTTCATTTTTGTTAATCCAAGTCAAGTTCAAATTTATCCAAGTCAAGCTAAAATTAATCCGAGTCAAGTTCAAATTAATCCAAGTCAAGTTCAAATTAATCCAAGTCAAGCTTAAATTTATCCAAGTCAAATTCAAATTAATTCATTATTAAGTTAAGTTAAAAATTGACATAATCAATTGTTAATTTGAGCTTTTCTTGTGTTAAATACGTATCTATTGGGTGTGATGAGCAAGAAAAACGTTTTTTTCTTTCAGCAAGGAATACATAAAATTTCTGCAGTATAAAAATAAGCTGTCGTAAAATGTGGTAAGTACCCAGCATCCGGAGGCAGAGTGTGATTCAGATCTTTGAGCGGAGTAACAGATAGAAGTAAATTATAAAAACTTCATATTATCCTGCACATTAAAGTTGTTTCACAATTCTACATTAATGGCAGTATGCATACATTCAACTATTTACATTCAAAGGCAATTTTATGTTGCACAAACACATGGTGGTGTATAAGATTTATTTACACTCATATAGAGATTTATATGTGTGAAATTCCACTTTATCACATATATAAAAACACATTTGCATGCAACTAAAAATGATTACCATTGGACAATATGTAGATTTCCCCTTTAAAAGAAATATAGCAACGAAGTCTTTGCTTGTTCACACTATTTTGTAAAAACATGTTACAATTTGTTTCATCGACAGAGATGATATATTTGCCTGGGCCTATTCATTTGAAGGGATGGCACAATTTTTAATGCTAATGCAGGATTGTATCTGTGTAGTAATGTACTCATTTAAATTGTAATCAAATGGTATCGTACATATGTATTCAGTGAATTGCATTTCCATATATCTTTTAATGGTTAAATCTACATATCGTTCAATGGTAATATTTAGTTGTTGCATGCATATATGATTTTACATATGTGATAAAGTGGAATTTCACGCACATGAATCTCTATATGAGTGTAAATAAATCCTCTATACTACTATGTATATGTGTAACATAAAATTACCTTTAAACATTACCTCATTTATTTCAACCCGGAAAATATTTGAATGGACACATAATGGCACTCATAATGCCAGTGTAGAATTGTAAAACAACTTTAATGTGTAGTATAATTCGAAGATTTTATAATTTACTTCTATCTGTAACGCCGCTCAAAGATCTGAATCACATTTTGCCTCCTGATGCTGGATACTTACCACATTTCACGACAGCTTGTTTTTATATTGCAGAAATTTAATGTGTTCCTTGCTGATAGAAAAAACGTTATTCTTGCTCATCACACCCAATAGATACATATATAACACAAAAAAGCTCAAATTAACAAGTGATTACGTCAATTTTCAACTCAACATAGGGTTGGATTAATTTGAACTTGACTTGGATTAAATTGTACTTGACTTGGATTAATTTGAAGTGAAAAAGGTGTATGAGTAAGGCGCTACTTTAACAAGAAATTTAGTTTTATGCTCTTGTACATTTTAAGTTGAACTGATGCAACACAACTCTTTAGTATGTATATTTTAGATCGGTCCGCCTTATTATTTTGTGTTTCAGTTCCAATTCTAAAGGGGATCCATTTACGCATTGATCGAGCCGCATTCCGTCAATTTTTCCTCGCGATACTTGTCAGGAAATTTATAGCGTTGAATGGGAATGATGGGAATACTACAAAATGTTCATATAAATAACAAACATTTTCATTTTAATTCTTCTCAAAACTGGATTTTGATTTCTTTTCAAAACTGGAGTTGCAGTTAGTACAATCAGAGACATTAGTGAGAAATGGATTTTGAATGTTTGCAAGTCACATTTTCAAGCCTGTGATCTCACACCGCCTTATTTTTGTATTCGACATTAACTACTCAATGTTATGTAATAACTCCGTTGTCATTGATTTCACGCTGCTCTTAAGCTCCAAGTCTTCAGAGAAATTCAAAAAGTATGAAACGAAAAACGAGAAAAACTCGCAAGTAAAATTTTTAAACTTTCACTCGTTTTTCCGGAGTGATACCAAAATTCAATCATGATGTTATGGTGAGGTCTCGTGGCGAGTTGATTGGCCGGTAAAAGCAATCTCAACTAGAGTTGGTACATGCAAGAAGTTGCGCATCCTATCCAAATATAATGTAGTGATTTCGAAAGTGAGCATCGTTAATAATATTGCCAAATGACCCCCTATTTATATGAACCTTGTAATAGAAAGAGAAAATCAGTTTTCTCGACTAACACCGCAGAATAGTAACAAGTTCCTTTCTGAATAGACACTTTTCGATCGATAATATTGACACACTAGTCTCATTTTCCGATGCAGTTTCCAACTTGCAATCACAGGCTCTGAACTACAAAGACCTCATTCTGAGTTGTAAACGAAGTTTTAGTAATTAGGTGCCTTCGACCACCACTTTGAAGCGAAGGTTTCTAGATCATGAAATTTGAAGAAGATGTCAGTGACTTCGTTGGAAGCTATTATCAAAAATGTCATTAGTAAACTATAATTTTTTCCTAATTTCATCGGTTGCCTAATTAAATTTTCAAAAAGTCACTCGACACTACAAAACACAAGAATTAATATTCACGTAGCCCAAGTGTGAGAGAAGTTCTGACCTGAATAATTAATGAACGAAATAAAAAAATGAAATTCAACATAAAAAGACTTTATTGCAAATGAAGTACAATGATACAAGGACGAATGGTATGACGAAAAGCGTTTCGAGTTCCGAGAAGAGCATCTTTGATTCCAAAAACATCACGTTTGAAAAATTCCAGTCAAAAACGACTTGATAGCATTGGATGCTTCAGTACCAATAGAAAACTGCAGGCATATTTCAGAAAGCTCGCTTCCTATCCAACACGTCTTCAGCTCATAAAAACCGACTCTTGCAGACGTCGGGAAATTCAAATTCCAAAGGAAGTTTATTCAGCAGGGATATCAGAATGCAAGTGTCACCCGAAAAAAAGAAACTTCATCGTGCCTTAACTTCATAATGCACTGGAAGACTTATTTTCGGTACGACATTGGCATCTCTTGCTTGCGTCAACGTGAGGCTATTTATTTCAACCCGGCTATTTCGTGTTGCTATTCAACGCCAATTCAATGACCGTTATCATTTTGGTTTCTTAACATCTTAATGACAGTTACTATCGCAATATTCTGAATAAATTGTCAGTCACTTTAAAACACTAGTCAATTAATTTACGGGCATGGTATGCATCCACTGCCGTGTACTCAGTAGTTGTTACTGCGTTGCACTTACCCTCGGCTGTGTAGTAAAAATATGTCACTGAATGTTGTAACTACGGGTTGGTACCATTCATTTGTCTTTTATATTATTCTGTGAAGTTTGTACTTATGCTACGGTTTTCAGGATTATTTTCAACTAGAAGAATTACAAGCTGACTCAAGCTTTATGTGGTAATCATCAACAGTTCGGGTCTGGGTTTATACTGAAACCTGTTTCAACGCCAGAGCGCAGCCGCCTCGCGTTGCACCACACAGTTCGGTTCAAAGTTCGACGAGTGAAGGAAGCAAACGAACGCAACTGTAAATTCGTTAGAGGGAGTCTTTTCAAAGCTTCCCCTGAGGACGCCACGTAGCTACAACTTTAAACATTTTGACATTCTGTGGGTGTGAGTAAAACGAAGACAAGTCACACAAACGTGAGTGCTCAAGAAATTGATGGTAGTTCAAAACATACTGTAAATGGCGATGGATACGAGATCTCTCAAATGCATACGATTGCGCCCCTGTATTATTACTTAAAAGATTGAGAGTCGAAACGGGGTATTTGTATTAAAAAAAATGCTGACAGACATGGGGCACGATAACTGGGATAGTTCAGTTTTCCCCTCGGGAACGAAAAAATATTTCGTTTGAAAATTTATACCTCTCAATAATGTATATATGTCTGTTCCTGGATATTTGACTGCGATTTCATCGAGCAAAATGAGGCCTCAAATATAATTTTTTAAAATTCAAACCCGAACAACATCTAATATCGTATTTTAATGTAAGTGTGCACTAACAAAAGTGTTTTCAATGATGCGTCGTTACTGAAATTGTGTTCTCTTTTATTTTTGTAGTTGCATGTATCATCAAATATAGATTGAGCAACATTAGGAATAAATTGCCCTCAATCATTTATTTCGACTAGTGACATGGGTATTACGATACTCAAGTGCGTGCAGCATACAGCATAAGAACCTTTACTTTAAGACATTTTAGAAACCAATGATGAGAGTTTTATGTCATCTATATTGAACATAAAGTGTTATCTTTTAATTTTTTTTTTAGAAATTTTTAAAAATAATGCAAGTGAGGAATCTTTTTCTGATAAATTTTAATATATGAGACCTCATACATATGTGACATTATTGAACTGCAACTGAAATGGCAGAGATGAAGTTCGATTAGCAAGTTCTTTTAATGCAAATTAAAAATATGAAATAATACGATTGAACAAAGTCAGTCGTTTTGCCTTTATAACTTTAAACGATAATATTCAGTCTGGTAGAATGTTCAATGTGTTAGAGTAGATTATTTTAAGACATAAATCAAAGACCAATGCTTTGCTTTTTAGCATCAGCAACTCAACAAATGAATCAAAGATAATTAATAAAAATTTTTATACACTGGGTAATTGACGTTTTTTATATCAATTTTGTACAATTAATCTACCGTGTTAGCGAATGATTGCTGATTAATTTGCAAATAAGTTTGAAACTAATCTCAGATTTTTTATTGTCGACCGCAGAAAACGATTTTCTTGCTATGTTTCTGAAGTAAAAATAATCCGTAAGAACTTTTTTGACATCGTTAGTTCGAATGTTGAACAGCTTCTTTTAAATGCTAGGCGTTGTCATAGTCACATTCTGTACTAAAGACATTCCAGCATGTTTAGACTACGAAAAACATGTCCGCAAAGAAAAGAATTTCTGTGTACGTTACCTAGAGAGAAGCCATCCATGAAAGTCACACTCAATGTTCGCATTGACGTGCGTCGGCAATCAAATTCGAAATCCACTTCACCAGCGTACAGGGCTGAAGCGTTTTCATTAGTGTGCTCTCTATGAGACTTTATGAAATTGCCGACAACTGACAAGGGAAAGTCCTCCTGCATTTTGTCAGCCGCTCGTCATCACTGGCAGTATTCTCAGCACCCTGAAACTTACGGAGGTAAATCTTTTAATCCGCACTCATCACAAGTACGATAAACCTGCTCAGCTTACTACCGGCCTCTTCACCAGGTTGTATAAGCTTGAGGGAGCGCGAAGGCAGAGAAGAACTACTTTTTACTGCATAAACATTATAGTTGAAACTCAGAGGGGAGTTGTGGAATGAACTTATGTGTGCTCCCTCGATAATGAATTAATTTTCGGTATATTTCTCGAAGCATCGACTTTCTTCCACAAAGTACGTGAGATGACATTTTAGGGCTTTCAATCGGTCAAAAAATGTCAAGACTGAATATCGTGATGAATTACGAATTGGATTCAATTACAGTTTCCAAATGTACGGGTACTCGTTGAAACTATAGGAGGACATTTTTCACTTAATATGAGAGTCCTCAAATTGGTAAAAATTTGACAGTAATGTACCAGTACAGTTGCTCCCTTGCCTATTCAGCCGAGTCTTGCAGCAGCGTCCTACAAAAATCTGTGTGTTGAGGACTGGAAATAACATGCAGGGTTCAAAGATCATTGCGGTACATACATAATCAAATTTTATAAGTCTTCTTACATACTGAATGATTAAGCCTGATTACTCTGTCACGAATATTCCTGTAAGGAGAACATGCTAGAAGATGATCAGTACAAGAGGAAATTTTTAAAGGCGAGGTATTCAGAGCTTCTGCAGGTGACGCTTAGTCTCCCTGCGAGATAGCAGTGCAATCGGTTCCCGAGTTATGCATCATCTCACGCTAACCCCAGCTGGTGTTCAATGGAAAATTAGTCTCACTCATTGGTTGAGTAGCATCGGACTTGCAGGAAAACAGATTAATTTTCTTGGTATAAGTTGAGGAACAAGTAAGAATACATTATTTCGTTAAAGGATCTATCGGTGTAAACTGGCCACATACACGTGTCTTGCATCACACTCGCCACACACACACACCAGTACATCACACTCGACATACACACACACCAGTACATCACACTGGCCATACACACACACACCAGTACATCACACTGGACACACACACACACCAGTACATCACACTGGCCACACACACACACACACACACACACCAGTACATCACACTGACCATACACATGCCAGTGTGCGTAGGTGTTCGAAATAGTATAAAATCAGTTACGTTTAGGATATCGTCGGAAAAATTATCTTAAGCACAATTTTGCAGCCAAAAAGTGTCATGAGAAGCTAAAAATTGATTGGATAAAATTATTTTTCATTACGAAACTTTAAATAGTAGTAAGGCAATTTCATCCACACGATTAGAAAATGGTGCGTTTTATAGTTTTCATTCTAATCATAAGTACTAAAGTGTGTCGAATGTTAGAAATTTTTATACAACGCCAGTTTTAAGTTCACACTATTGTATATTTCATCAGTTTGATGTCCTTTGAATTGATGTGATATGGAATCGCTTGTCAAATTCGTGCTAAAGTTTATTTGAGCAAAATTTTTCGTGTGGAAAAAATACAACGATTGAATAGGTTCAAGTTCATTCAGAGTTGCCATTTACCGTTTTCTATCCAAGACACACGAAACATATTTTTCTTATTCATTTAATAGGTTAGCTAGAAAAAGAGAAATGTATCTGCGTAGCGTTAACTCCTCTGTAATTCCCATGTAAATAAGCAAGTGTTTACAAAATTGTCGCCAACCCAAGACCACCTAATGATATATATGGAGGGCTTGTTTAATACACTGCGTCAATTTAGAGGTTTTCATTGAAATCTATTGAAACTCTTTCTTATGACTCCAACAAATGAATTGAAAAATTCACGACCCTATCAATTTCACAGCAGCATGTCATTCATACCATTTAATTTCCACAAATTCTCACAATGGCTAAGTCATCAGATTAATAAGTGTATTGTTTCATTGTAGTTGGAGGTTCAGCTAACCAAGGCTCAAATAACATGCCACTAACGCTACACTGGCTGTCAATAACAACAGTGTATTATTAGAATAAATTAATGTAGTCCCACCTAGGTATTTAGTTTTTCTCGACAAATTCAAATGGAAGCTCACTGAGTATAAAATGAGACATTCACATCGGCACTCTAATCAACAAATAAAATTTTTATCAAGTTTAAATTAGCGTGCGATGATCGTCCACTTAGTTGATGGGCATTTATTTTTATAAACTATAACACAATTACACTATGACACAATTACACTATGACACAATTACACTATAACACAATTACACTATGACACAATTACACTATAACACAATTACACTATGACACAATTACACTATAACACAATTACACTATGACACAATTACACTATGACACAATTACACTATAACACAATTACACTATGACACAATTACACTATAACACAATTACACTATAACACAATTACACTATGACACAATTACACTATAACACAATTACACTATGACACAATTACACTATAACACAATTACACTATAACTCAATTACACTGTAACACAATTACACTATGACACAATTACACTATGACACAATTACACTATAACACAATTACACTATGACACAATTACACTATAACACAATTACACTATGACACAATTACACTATGACACAATTACACTATAACACAATTACACTATGACACAATTACACTATGACACAATTACACTATGACACAATTTCTACGTTCACAGATTTTGTGCTCATAGCTGTCACCTTCAGTGTTCTAATTTTAAACTTTTTTATCTCTAAGTTTCCAGAGTAATGTTGTGATGCGTTCAGATTTTACCCCATAAATGTTGAGATCAAAATTCAAATTCATCGTTTCAATATGTAGGTTTTAACTTTTATTTGGTTAAAGTCACATTTAGAACTATTTTCCATTTCATTTTTATTCACAGCATAAATTAGGCCGCCGTCACACGGCGACCAAATGTTAACGTTTCGTCATAATCGTCTACGGTCAGCAGTACCACTCGGTCTGTCTAGCGCCGCGAAACCGTCAGATTTCAGCCTTAATTTGGGGACCAGTTTGGTCAAACTGAGGCTGAAATCTGATTGTTTCGTGACCCTGGGCAGACCGACTAGTGCCGCTGACTGTAGATGATTATGATGAAACGTTACCATTTGGTCTCCGTGTGACGGCGGCCTTACTCTTGCTAGCGAAATATTAATGCCTGAATAGGCCACTGACGATTTTTTGCGCGTAATAACTGGCATTATAAACGCGGGATCATAATTACTAATGTTTTAGCTTTTTTGTACCCTTGCCCTACGATACCGTCGAATGAACAATAATCGATTTGGTCCTCCATCCTTCAATCTAATTTGAAGTGTTTTCTACTGATTCTTCGATTTCTCAGTCAGTAGATCACCGAACTTTGAAAAATAGATCAATTTTAAATTATGAAAATTTACTTCCTTGAACTATTTAGTTAATAAATATTACCCATCACATACTATGCAAGGCGAACTCCCGTGGTGAATTCTCGGATAATTTTTTCCAAAACAGTACTTGTGTTCTGAGAATAACTGACAATAACTCAAATAACTACTTTCAAAATGCCTTGTCCAGCAAAAAAAAATTTAATTTCTCATTAATCTCATCTATTCGCACAAAAATTGCACAAGAAGGAGCAGAACTAGACATCGCCATAAATTCCAACCAAATAAAAATCAAAGTGTCTTGACTGCTTATCTAATGTAGAAACTCTATAGCACGACCATGGCTGGATCTCTACAAATCAAGTCTGAATGAAAGCTGTACAAAATTATCATAAATCTGCGCGATTCAGAAGTGATAAAAATGCATTAGTCGACAACGAGGACATGTTTCAAGTTAAGGTCAACACGATTTCCTTCGCTCAGCACAAATCTCACGTAGAATTTCTTGCGGCGCATTCACTCACTGACTGTTCGGCATCACTCAAAGAAATAATCATCATACTTTGGGCACATTGTCTCTATTTCACAGCTTTATTTTGGAAACGAAAAATATTTGCTCTGTTTTCGAAAAACAGGCGAGGGCCAATTTAGCACAAAAAATTTAAGTGCAATCGTTGTAATAATAACCGTCTCTCAAATAAAAAATATCCGATCTCGTTCAAGTGAAAATTTAGAAGCGGAATGGAAAAGTTAATTTTCTAGATAGATTGTTAAAAATGTGACAAAATTTTTGGAAGTATTTCATTTAAGCGCGATTGACTCAAATTCATTCATCAATTTCCTGCCATGAAGTTTCCGTGAAGAGGCTTTAAATAGAAGAAAAATTCCTATCTATGTCCGAGAATATCGCATGACTGCGAGCAAAAATGTAACAATGCAAATTCAATTGAAAAAACTCATCCAATTGAAAACATGAGATCACATTCCTTAATTTTGGCCCTGTGTTAAAATACGTTTTTAATAGCTACGTTTATTTTCCCGGGCGTTGTAAATCACGCAAATTCTAACAAAACGATTCATTGCACTCTATTTGGTTGCTGCATCCTGCAGCGTAACACAGACTGTGAAATTGTTTCGGATTAATTTGTACCATAATGAAACAAGACATAAATAAATACGCTTTACTTAGAAATATCTTAAGCGGTAAATGAAATTTTCACGTGTACAATAATTATTGTCTATGATACTGAGCTCGAAAAGTGCACAAAATAAAGTGTTCCGTTTCAGAGATAAACAAAATCTGAAAACAACTGCACACGCAGTAATGCTGGTCCTGCCGTGCAAGTGATCACGTACTATCAAACAAGCGTGTGTGCGCACCGAATGCAGACTGGAGTCATTAATCATTGCGTGAAAAATTAAACCTGTATTTTAAAATTTTTGCGTATCGGTTACAAGTTGAATTAGATGAATTCTAATTACGGAAAGTGAAAAATTGTTCCAAAAGTGTATACTTATGCGTTGACGCTTGCTCATTGCACTCTCATGGATCTACCAATTCATTTGAACCCCTGAAAATGAGGGATCACATTCATTTTCGCGTTCAATTTCTTACAAGGAATTAATGAAACAGACAGACAACGCGCAGATTTTCTTACATTGTTGGGGCGTGAAAAGGAAACTAAACTTTTTCGACAGCTATATTGCAGTAGCGCCTGTTATTAAACTGCACATAAGTTAGTTCATCATAATTTGAACTGCATGTTTCCGTTCGTAGCCGTCACACGCTGTTCCTAAATTTCGAATTAAATAATGTTTTCAAAATCATTTTTTCCAAAACGCTGAACTAATCGAAATTTCCTTCGATATTCTCAGAAGAAGCTGCTAGATGTTTCGTAAGTGTTGTTGAATTTTCCTTTGTTTGCGTTATGCAAGAGTGGCAATAGCCATAACGCTTGCATCTCAGCGCGCACGAAGTGGTCATTTGTTTTTCGAGGAAGAGGTAAGCACGCAGCTGAAGACTGCTTTTTTACACACACCAGATGTCTGGCAAACTACAGAGAGAAATAGAACAAGAATAATTTCCAGAAATAGAGTCATTTGTAGAATCAGAACACTAATTTTTCGGGAGATATTTGCATCGGAAGACCGGGTTGTTGTCGATTGCGTGCTGGTTTCTCCCTCAAAGAGAAAAAATAACAACGTCCACCCTAACTAGAGACACGACGTCCATTTTTAAAATTGCCAGCTTGACTGCTGAACAAAGAGCCTAATGATGCACACATTTTCAGCATAGAGACTGTTACTATTTTTAATCACTGGAACTTATAATACAGGGTAGCGCCGAAGGTCCAGATCAAAGCTGACTGCCTGATTGACTGGAATGTTTGAATACTGAGTACAAACATGGTACAAAGCTAAATTAATTAGTGCAAACTCTTTTTCAGCCCCAAAAGAACATCTGGTCATAACAAGTTGAAATATGCAAGGTTTCTTTTGACCTCAATTCGTTTTTACGTTCAGTGAATTTGCTTTTCCGAAGCGTACTCGAAGTGAGGATTTTTCATCACTTGCTGTTCTGACTGAACATTTCACTCGCCTAATTAATTCACTTCATTTTTCATCGTATTATATCAAATTACGGCATTGATGTTAAATGGAAAGATCGTTTCTTTAAGAGAAGTTTACGAAGGAAAACAGATACAATTATTTTAACGGCAAAATAAGTTTAATTCAAAAACGTAAAAGTTAAAGATGATGCTACTAAATTTCCAACATTTTCCCCGGAATTACGAACAGTGGGCCACGAATGAATTCGTGAACAGACATATCGCCAAAAATGAGACCATGTTAACTAAATATAAACAAAAACTGTGAATGAAAATTGACTCATGCTTGATGAACGAAAATATAAATAACGAAGAACGAATGAATCATTTTGGAAAATTATTAACGTCTGAGAACGACCTGAAAATAAAACGATAATGAGTGAGGGAAAAGTAAGAGGTTAAAAATGTAGGATGAGGAATGATTACTAAGTGCAACTAAGTGGCAGTCACTGTTCGTTGGTGTCTTGTACATTTCAAAATTATCACCATGAGAGGTCCGAATTTTGCAGTCAAAGTAATGTTTTAATTCTCTACAATCATCTAAGGCCGACTTGATAGGAACAGTGGTCTCTCTTCAAGTATGTATCATGATATAATATGGATTTTTCCAGTTTGAGCTCGCGAAATTTATCCAGAGTCTTTATGTCCGAAGCTGTTGTGTTTATTACGTTTTTGCATGATAGAATTAAAAGGGCGATTTTTAGGAAATCTAATACGCAAGATAAAAAGAAGAACCAATATAAAAGGGAACATTCTTTTAATAGCAAACGTTTCGGAATCTCTGATTTCATCATCAGTGCTGTAAAACAGAAAAAAAGCAATCGATAATGAAGAAATTGCGAAAAAGCTATAAGAATATAATATCAATATACCTACATTGAACGAAAAATAGCTAAGCCTAACCATTAAAAAATAAAATTTCCATCCAACATTCGAAGCCATACGTACACATGCACCTAAATTCTAGCAATCAAACCAACACACAATAATAACTACTCAAAGTAACAGGACTACACACACACACACATCCGAACACACTCCTATTCACACAGTTGGGGCAATATTTAATTTCATCGCACTTTGGTCATTATTTAACTGAGGTCTATGGGTAAAGATAAACAAAGATTCTAAAATTCTAAGGTCAAATTCTTCTGTGGTTCTACAAAGTGTGGAGAAATTGGAATTTTTGAAAGGGTGGTTTGCACTATGGCTATGATCTCGGATACCGGACTGGGAGGGAGATGAATATGGACGGCCGGTTCTATGGGAGAGACCAGAGTGTTGGCTGTGACGAATAAATTGCTGGAGTGCTGTACTTCCAACATAGGACTGCAGGCAGCAATCACATTTATACAAATATACACAACCACTTCTCAGGCACTCTTCCAAACGCTCTTTCCTATTAAAAAATGAACCTATTTTAAAACTATTTCTATAAAATGGTAGCACGTCAATGAAAGTAAAATGAGAGTGTATCAGGGATAAAAGTTCCTTTCTCATCTCCTTGTTGAGATAGCCCAAGAAAGGGAGCTCGATGAAAACTTTCTGCTTTGGTGCGGCAGAATTGTAGAAGGAGGGGAAAGTTTTTTGTCTAAAAACTTTTTAACCAGATTGTTGACCAAAGATACAGGGTATTTATTTTGTACAAGTAACTTTGTGATATATTCCACTTCTTCGTGAAATATTTTATAAAAACTAGAGTTACGATATGCTCTGTGCAGTAATGTAGTGACACTTGTTTTAATATAACCTTTGTAAATACAGGTGAAGAAATTGGTACATAATCCCTTAAATGTATGTTTTCTATAAACAGAGGTGGTGAATGTTGAATTGGTTTTCTTTACGAGAACTTCTAAAAATGGTAATTTATCATTCTGTTCAGTTTCCATTGTGAAATTTATATTTGCATGATATTCATTTATGTAGTCAAAGAATTTTAGGGCTTCTTCCTGTGAACGAAACAAAACGAATGTATCGTCTAAGTACCTGCGGTAGAAAACGGGTTTAAAATCGACGGGGCATGTGCTTAGAAACTGCATTTCTAAATTACTCAAAAAAGAATTTTCAACAAGAGGGGAGAGACTGGATCCCATAGCCAAACCGTCAGTTTGCTTGTAAATCCAACCATTGAAACAAAAAATGTGTCTTTTAATGCAATATCTAGCAATTTTTTGAATTGCAATTTACTGTAGTTCCAGAAGTTTGAAGAGGTTTTGAATAATCGATCTAGAAGAATATCAATGGCTTCGTTTAATGGGACATTGGTATAAAGAGAGTCTATGTCATAACTACACATAAATAAATTGCTAGTATGACGTTTTTGTATGCGAAATGAAAGCCCTCGTTCAGAAATAGCTGATATATGAGGACAACTTCTCATCGGTGCAAATTATTATCGGATAATGGCATAAGTACTGATTTTATATTTTGTAATGTCTAACAAGGAAATATGTATGTGTATTTCCTGGGGGTCAGATCTTGAAATTTATTATCCGATAGTAGGGAATGATGAGTCACTTACTGTCAAGGATCACAAAAAAAAAATTTTAGAAGGAGTTTTTCACCCGGTTGTTCCTAAGATCAGAAATCGTGACTTGCTAACGGTCAAGAAAGAAATCGAAAATAATAATTACACATGCAAATTTAGAGACCACTTCGGTAAAGTAAGTTATATTCTTGAGCTATGAAAAAAATTGCCATGGCGGTTAAGACAATATCTACGCTCAGCAGTGAAACTATTTTTGACGCAGCGCACGCTGAAGAAATTTGTACCATCTGGCAGGTTGTCCCATCTGGCAGGTTAAAGAAGCTGGAAAAAGTCGTCAAACCATAGATTAAGCTATCAATAATCTAGCAAAACAAGAAGAAAAAGTTTCATGGCCAAGGAGCCATATGATAATCGACTCCTCCAGTGTAAGCTTTACGGATGAGAGCCGGACTTCGTGCAAGGACCAGGTAATGATAGGAAGGTTGGTTTCTTCAAGATGAATCGATGTCAGAGAGAATCTGACCACCGAAGAAAGAAGGAGTTATTTTCTGGGTAGAGCTTTTCATGCAATTCAAATGTTTGTTCATGCAGGATAATGCGCCGGCTCATGCATTTAGGTTCATGAGACAGTTTTTGACAATGAAAAAATCAAAATAACAAAAAAGATGGTCTTATGGAGCGGTGTTCCCCTTTTTCTGACCTGAACTGTATTGAAAACTTCTGGAGTAGGATGAAAGCCAACAGATACCAACGTAAAAAGCCATAAAAATTTCCATCAATGTAGAAGGGTATCTGTTTCCCAGTATTTTTTGCTGGTAGAGATAAAACTCCTCCATTAAGTTCTGATTTGCGATGCATGTTGAGTAAGAACGATTATTTTTCTTTTAACCGACTACGTCATGAACTAAAAAGCGGATCGTCCTATGCATCAGCTTCCATCATCCCTCGAACACAGGGACATTGAAAACTTGTGGAGTATGATTGAATTTGTGTATCTACTTGGAAGCAATATACGGATGTACAATATATGCAGCGATGCATATTTAAAAATAGTTTCTAAGAAACTGTAAAGACCACTTGTAACAACTCAGATTCGTCTGTTATTTCAAGACCCATATCCTCTCCAAGGACGACTTCATCATGATGGCAATAGCAAAAAAGACAAGATTGAACACTTAATGAATTATTTCTAAACTAACTAAATGCATACATTTCACAGTGTTATTGTTTTTATTTTAATATTTCTGCAATTAGATTGTTGTTCTCATTTAACTCGATAAATACATTATCCATAATAGCTCTGTATAAAAAATAGTTTTTTAATCATGAAAAATTAAATGCAATCTTGTACTTTCATCATCTTAAGATAATAATGCACACCCATTTTGTTCTCAACTTCTTTAATTTCAGTTTTGGACTTCTGTCTGTCTTAGAAAGCTAAGAGAGATATGTCACGAGGGAGAAATTTAAACCTCCGCAGAGAAAGAGATATGAATAGCAAAGGGAAAATAGAAAAGGTACACAGAACGAGGCAAATAATTAGCACATTGACAGAACACGTTTCGATGTTCAGATCAGTGGAATCTGTTAATTAAGCTGGGAAAAATGCGCCGAGGGTTTCTTAAAAGCAATTCAAATGGATGAAAAAACATTTAATTCTCAATTTAGTTAGAGATTATTGAGATTCACAGACGTTTTGATTATAATTAAAATTGTTCCGAATAAGTCGATATTTAAATTCATCTTGCTTCAATTTGCACGATATTACGGGGTTGTGACAATATACTTCACTCATATTGTCACAGCCTTAATTATCACATACATACATGGGTATGTATGGGACTTACACACATGTATTTACACATTGTATTAAATCACAAACATGTGATTCAATGCAAATCACACACATGCGTATGTGTGTGATTATAATTGTACATGCGTATGTGTGTGATTATAATCATGCTTAAAGGATATTGTCACAGCCCTAGACTCAGCCTAATAACTAATCTGACCTTCAGTAATTAGTTATCTCTTGACCCCATTATCTGAATTGGGAAGACTGCCTCTACTTGATGATAACATTAAGATTCTCCAGATTAATCTCTGATTTGCTTTTGGTAACAGACTCTGAGGTAAAAGAGTTGAGTTTCAGGATTGAACATTTCTGTTTTTGCTCGGTAAATTTATTAAAAATTTTCGCTGGAGTATTGAAGTCATTTATTTATAAGTTGAGCTAAAGACCCGCAGTTCGTAAATTATACACAGCATAAATAAGCTCAAAATAGGTTTTAAACTGTGCCTGTGAATGAAAAACATTTGTTGAAGATTCCTTGTTCTTGAATGTTTGCGAGATGATCTATGGTGAGGAGAAAATTGAATTCGTTAAAGGAAAGTTATCTGTCAACAGTATGATGAGCCGAATAATCATTTAATCCAGAAATATTTTTAAACATGGATGATCAACGTGTGTGGGCTCATTCAAAAGTGGCCATTAAACTGAAGTGTTTGTATATCTTCCTGTTACGAAATGTTGTCTTTGAACAGGCAGCGCCACCTGATTGAAAGCGATAAAACTTCAGGCTCCGCTAGTATTATTCATATCATTCGAAGTAAGAAACAAAACAGAAGTATTTAACATATTACGGGGCTTGTCTCCTTTGCTGAATCGCTGTTTCGTTCACGTAACCTGGCTGGGGTGACGCCAGCGTGCGCGAGACAGACTGCTACAACTACAGCTGCTCGTCACTTCTGCTAACAATATCCTATTTTGTGTAAATTTCGCAAGATCTTAAACTGGAATTCCCAATATTGGGTCGAGTTCCCTGATACCGCAGTCTGAATGTTCTAATATCGTGATGTCATAATATACATCCCAAATGTGGTCAGTTGTTTATCACCCTCAATAGTTCACATTCTAGCTTTACACACAGTGTAAAATGACAGTCACCTCTGACTTTTGAACGCAAAGAAATTCTTAACAATTAAAGTGACCTTTCATAATTTTTGAAAAACACATTGTACACGCTACGTATGTTTGATTTCACTGGACGGAATCATTTTCAAGATACAAATTTTTTATCGTATATTGGAAACAGAGTTATCTCAAATTGTCCAAAGTTTCCTTGAAACGCAACAAAGCAGTTTGCCAAATACCTCTGAAAAACATAAATATATGATATATTTTACTTCTCTTGATTGTTACTTATTGTTTAGAGAAATTCGCAACTGTAAATGACATGTTTGATCTTCCAACAGTTACTTGGAGTAGAAACTGTTTCTCCGATAACACATCGCAAAGTCATGACACTAAGGCATAGTGTTAAACGGAGTGATGAATTGTTTTCAAGTGCATGTATGCTGCGGAATAAAACTGAGGATATGCCTCCATTCACCCTTATTTGAGCCGTAGTTGCTACGTCATTCCATCCTCTCGAGTGTACAACCTGGGATCTTTGAGAAATGCCCAGGACAAGCGGCACTTCGAGCTCAAATGTTCAGTATTCAGCAGCACTTGCAAATCAGGCAGCTCAGTCACCATGTTATTTTCAGATAGTGCTTGTGCAAGGCCAGTTTTAAATTGACCGATTTGGCTACGCCCCATGCCATCGGTCGGGAAAACGACGATTCCCTCTCCTCAGATAGCTTACAGTGATCAAGCGCCACTCGCTTAGTCACCTAATTTCTAAAGAGCATATCTCTCACTTTTACCGAAACAGCAGCCTCAAAAGCAGCTCATCGTGAGCGATATCTCTCATTACAGTGGAAAATAATTAATGTGAGCCATCGCTTACGTTCACCGAGACGCTAAAGAGTCATTAGTCTTACATTACTCCTGGCCATAGCGCCGACGCATCGCCTTAGCGAGAGCCTGTTTTCATTTCTGAAATCAGTGAGCCATGTACGAACTAAGAGGCTTAATTTCAAGTAGATGGGTGTCTGTTTCCCAGTCTTCTTTGCAGCCAAAGCTAAAAATCCCGCTATGAGCTCTGATATGCGATGCTCGGTTTTTTACGAACGAATACATCTCTTTTAACAGACCGCGTTATGAAGTGGATCCATGTCCTCTTAGGAACAGTCACTTGCTTAGATTGGAGTCCTGTTTGCAATGTGTTTAATTTGGTGTCCGATGTTTTGCTCCAAAATTATTTAAGAGCCTTTCACACCAGCTCCTTCGGCTTATATCTATTTGTCTCGTCAACATGATGGTCGTGAGTTGCTCAAGTCAATCCTTTGTTCAGCCTGCGATTGAAAATTTCAGCTCACTGAATTTTAGGCCGAAAATACTCACCTTGACTGATTTTTCAGATGACAAATATTTAAGCTTGTTGGTTTTAATCGACTAAAGTTGGATCTAACTGAAGTTTAAACAGACCGTGAGTTCACTAAAGGTCGAGCTGAGTGAAGTGTGAGCTGAAGAAAGTCTGAGCTGGAGAAAGTTTGAACTGGCTGAAGGTCGATCTGAGTAAAGTGCGAGCAGAATTAAACTAGCGTGTATAGTATGCGATGGCACGGCATAACATTAGGGCACAAATGTTGCTATCACATTAAAGTGACACGCAAAGCCCAGCAACGCTTCCTCATCTGACCAAGTTACCCTCATGAACTTTGACATGAGTTCAGGGACCTGACAGTAAATTGATTTCCGGCAATTCTGAGTTCAGGGACCTGACAGTAAATTGGTTTCCGGCAATTCTGAGTTCAGGGACCTGACAGTAAATTGGTTTCCGGCAATTCTGAGTTCAGAGACCTGACAGTAAATTGGTTTCCGGCAATTCTGAGTTCAGAGACCTGACAGTAAATTGGTTTCCGGCAATTCTAAGTTGAGCTAAAATCTCAAATGTCATGCTTCCGTTGTTAATCAATGAAAAGATTTTCAGCAATTTGATTTCTCAT
The DNA here is from genome assembly GCA_014220935.1 of Platorchestia sp. MABIK. Lineage (NCBI taxonomy): Eukaryota > Metazoa > Arthropoda > Malacostraca > Amphipoda > Talitridae > Platorchestia > Platorchestia sp. MABIK. The sequence goes on from JACJUY010001764.1 coordinate 58,114, forward strand.
AGCAAGTGCAGTGGTAATGGAATACCAAAGAGGCGATATTCGGATCAAAGAGCGATTTATTACATTTGTAAATCATATTAAATTCTGCAAACGTTCAAAAAAGAAATAGAAGACCTAGGAACATTTACCATTCAACATTATTAATGCTTTTTTGACTATACAATACAGAAGCTATCAAAAACGAGGGCTTATCATTCACTTAGCCACAATGACCTCCATCCATGTGCACGGAGTAAAGTTATCTTGCTGTTTATCATGAATAAGAGTTTATTCAATTTGACATGTCGTCAGAATTATAATTCGACACTATAGGATGCTCTCGCTCTCAATAATGACATCGTTTTCTTTTTAATTAGATCTAGGATTCCTCGTGCAAATTGAATGAATTAATTGTTTCAAAGTATCTTTTTCGCTCTCCATTTCTCTACTTTGGAATTAGAACAGCACTGGAATAAGCTCCGATCAACACAAAGTGCCATTAAAACAATGGCTGTTATTGTATAGTGTTCAGGTGTCTAGATAACAAGGAGAGATCTGAGACAAACAGACCAAGCAAACAAGCAACAAACCTTATCAAATTAAACAGAGCGACCTTTGTAAATATCAAAAACTGTAAAATTACTTACAAATGTAATATGTTATAGAGGAGAATTACGAAAATTGTTTCGCATGAATTCCGCAGACAGTATCACCTCAGATGACGAAGCAACCAAACGTGAATTAAATTCAGTTTAAGTAGGTCATCTGATTCTTTTCAATAGATTTATCAGATTATTCAAGGGTTGCATTATTATTGTGAGAATTGAGGACGAAAACGATAAAAGTTAAAATATTATAAAGTAAGAAAATAAAATTGACAAATGTACAAGTTGAAATAAAGAAACATTTCCATTTTCTACGAAATCTAATAAAAAACTTTAAAGGCGATTGAAAGCCTTGTTTCGATGTACGCCAGCCTTTAATCTTCGCTTTTCAAATATTGACGGCCGATATACTCACCAAGTTTTATTTTTCAAGTCCATTATTGACTAAAAAGTCGCCACCTGTACCATGAACTCCAAGTCCGAGGCTAAAGAGTAATCGTACCACGTTCACTAGAACCAAAAATCTAAGCTTATCCAACCCATACCGCACATATATGATCCGTATCATAAAACCCAAAGTTGTACTAAGTCGAGCATTCTTGATCTGTATGCCTCGCAATGAATGTTAGTCCGATAGAACTTATATTCTTTCTCATGTTATAGTGTATTCAGAGACAATGATGATTCTCTCGTGATTCACAACGTAATGCATAGGGCAGTTGGAACTAGAGAAATATAAAATGCTGTTATGTTACCTTAGCTATCGAGAGATTTCAGGACCTCGATCTTTCGTGCCCACTTAGCTTTATTTCACTTCTAATACCCTCTTCACTCTCTTTTCGTTACAGTTTCTTCCTCTTCATAAATTGATATTTCTGTGCGCTTGGTATTTTGTGTGGACCGTTTGCATGAATTCCACGCTTTTCTTAGTCCATACTAAATGGTTCTGTTGTATCTCGCAGCGAGCCTTGGAAGGCCGGCGCCGACGGATGTCTTTATTGCACTTGGGTTTCGCATGTCTCAGAGCCGGATAAGTCAGAAACGGCCGGAACTTACCGACAGAAGTCCTTTATGATACCTTGCCTCTGCCACGCTTTACAACTACCGGAAAGTCCTTGTTCGACTTCCGGGCACTGCTGGTTATAAGGAAGCTCTGTCATCGATGGAAACAGTACATTATTAGGAGCGTTGCTGTGCGTATACTTATCCATCATCTGAGTTTGCAGCTTAGGGAACTGAAGTGAAGTTAAAGCTTCTGCTACAATACCTCTAGTGGTGCCGATAGTACGACACTACATGTTCCTTCTCTGTCACCTGAGAAAACATCTTTGTAATGGAAAAGAGCCTTGAAATTACTTCATTGTCACAACCATGCTGCTTTGAAAGCAAAGAATATATGAATGTTTCAATAATTATTGGGGTGCATACATATATAATGGGGCATTATCTATGTTGTATTGCTTTCACGACTGATTCCTAATTTAGCATAAAATATGCCAAAAAAATGCAAATCTTGATGTTATCTCAAGTTCCAGTTCTAATTAATGTGAATAAATTTAAATATCTTTCCTTTTTAGTTTTATAGCAGTAGCAGGTGCAGTAAATATCTTAAAATTTGAACAAAATTTATATTAATCTATCCTCTGCCGCCGAAGAAACGTGTTAAAACGTACAACAGCTTGTATTAGCGGAATTGAGAGTGTTTTTACTGTTCCATCAAATTGATTTTTTCTCAATCTGTTCCAAAAACTTAGCTGGATAGATTGTTCTTCTTCGTAATTTTTTTTAATTTTCTCTGATCAGCACGTACATTCTGTTTGAAAATGGGAAAATGTTGACTAACATCCAGTCAGTCCTAATATTAATGAAATGAGATTCTACCATAAAAACTCGCCAGCCTCATTGTTCCAGAAACAAAGAAAACAACACTAATTAGCTTTGACCTAAATGAAAATTTGTGCGATACTAAAGAATTGATTAAAATATATTGTTAAAACACTGCAAATACTCATCCAGTTTTAGAGAAAAGTTATTACCGTCTATGAAAATAACATTCACAGGACCTGAGTATTTATACCTAACAAAATGCAACAGTTGTTGCTCTACACTGAACAGCAATGTCTTGTTTTTCTTCTTGCTTGCAGTAAAAACAAATGAAACTAGCGACAGCCTGTACTCCGTGATGGCAAGCGTAGTCTTTCAAATCAAGTTAACTCGCTGTAAATCAAATTGTGTTTGATCCCTAATTCCGTATACATGAGAACATTTTTTGCTAAATGAAAGGCGTGACATAATGAGGTACAACTACCTTTTGAAATGCTCTAAAGAAAGACTGTTGTGCGACCTTTGATGTATTTGACTTATGTTAGCTCATCTGTACGTAAGCATGTTGACTATAACTCAGCTCTGATGTTTAATTTCTCACTTACTAATTAGATTGAAAGTAAAATCTTCATCCAACTTTATTTCATATCAAATGTTAACGCTATGTAAACACTTCAGAGAAGAACGAGTTCAAATTTTTACTTTGTTTCACGGTTATATTAATATTCTGTAATGATGGTCCTAGTTTTGCTACCAAGATAATTGTACAAGTTCAACTTGGCGTTATTTTTTACACTACACTACACCGCATTTTTTCACAGCTGTAGATGCATTGATCTACCACCGTACTTGTAAGTAAGTTCTACGGAGACTTGAACACTGAGATCACTCATACGGAAGTGACATAGAGACAAGTTAATGCTGGTCAATGTTAACTATTCCTCATTCAAATGCGTGTTATTTTCAGTGCATTTTTCTTGTTCCTATTCATTTCGTGAAGATCAAAGCCCTATTTTACGTCTTAATTTAAAAATGATTCTACACGTGGCGCCAGCAAAATGTCGACTGCGCCACTCATAAAATATTATCAATGATCGTTTTGTATTCAATAGATATTAGGTAAGCGTGTCACCTATTTGAAAAAAATCGCATCAGAACAAACCAGTTATTCGTGTGTATTGGTCTTTTCATTGAGTAGATATACATACTTTGCGATTTAGGTCTCTTTTCATCTCAATTTTTCGTCGTATCTTAACCTCTCTCTACTTTTGTTAGTACTATGAATAAAAAACGCTAAGAGATTCATGTATTCTCCAATGAATAAGAAACTCTTTGATTGACATGTTGTAAGTTTGAATAGAGAAAGAGCACTATTAGACTCAGAGTAATATAGGAACTCGACTGAGGGGACCATGAGTAATCGATGCAATGGGAATTATGCTCTAGCCGGATATTCATAAGCACTTATTGATTTAAATAATCAGAATGTGAATGCATTTCCGATCTCAAAACAAGTTCAACTCAGAAGAACATCAGATAAACAAAGTAAAGTTCGGACCATCTCATTTACTTCTTATTAAATTTGACATCTCGGCACTATGGGTTTGGGTAACATCAGACAAGATGACGTCCCCTCAGGACGTTAACTAAAGCGGCTCATAGACGATCAATTTTATTGTCAATATAATTGGCAATGATGATTACTGACAATTTAATTGATCGTCTGTGGGCTTGATTGACGACTGTCATTTAATTGACTCAATGTATTGACGCAACCAAATCAGTTCGATTTTTTATTGATGGTTCGTCAATATTTCATTCTTAGCTCTGAAAGTCGTAGTGTATGTACCTGAGAATACTTGGAGTTTCATTTTTGTGTACACGCAGATCTGGTGCTTTTACATGCTGGAGGACGCTGCTACAAATATCTGGGACTTTTTGTGTCCTATTATTATGTTATATTATTTGAGCGTTGATAAGTCATTTTATGTGTTGTTGCTAACCTATATGTTTAAATTATCTTGAAAAGTTATTGGTACTTTTATGGAGTGACCAGATGCAATAGCTCATCAAATGATGTAGTGTCCATTCAAAGACAGTTCTTAAAATCTTCTTGTCATTTGCGCGTAATTCCTTGAGCAATGCGTCGGTTCCGTATTTTCTGCCACGTTCCCTGAGCCAGTTTTTGGCCCATTTCTTGCGTTTCGCGGGGATTTTCTGGGAGATGAAAGTGCCAAGGCTAGCGCTACAATGGTAATTTCTTAGTCGACCCTCACGGAAGGCGTCCGCAGAGCAAATGACCGGTTTTCATCAATTATATTGATGAAAAGATTGACGCCGATTGTGGGCAACAAAAAATCTCATCCAGATACTAAGTCAATGATGTTGACAATTAAATTGATCGTCTATGGGCCGCTTTAGCGGTCCTGACGCTAGGATGTACAGCTTCTCCGCTCCCTGAGGTTACCGGCGCCCGCTTGCTTACCACACATAGGCGGCTTAATTAAACGAACACGTTTGAGACCAGAATCTAAACGAGTAATAAATTGTGTGCATTAACTGGTGCTCAATTCCAAATCCCGATTGATTACTTTATAAAAGGAATCACAATCTTAATTTTAATAAAATGAGATAAATCTACAAGCTAACACAATAAGAGTCACTCAAAATTGATCAGAAGAAACTGGCAGCACTCGAAGGGAGAGACCAGTAGTTGCCTCGCTGGGATGCTGCAGCCTGGGTCCCGATAGTGAGGCGTGTACTTAAGAAATTAGCGAATATTTGGGATGCAGAAAAATTTTCAAAGTTTGTAGAGCAGTTTGTTCAAATACTTCTAAATATTCAAATAGGATGAAATTTCCTTTGTTATCCAATGCCGTTCTTCTCATATTTATGATAAAGGGTATAGTGGGCCAGACAAACGTCTCAATATGTAACTTTCTTGCCATTTAATTGATTGTTGATGTATGAGAACCGTGATTTATGACAAAAAATCATACGTACATAATACAACAACTAGATCAAATTTACTCAATTTAGTATAATCTTCTAAGATTTGAGTTATAGTGCTTATTCTACGTCATTATTTAATTTAGAGCCCAATTTGAATACTGATAGAGTGACCTTGTAAATTTATCACGTTTTGTTTTATATTTTTTGACAGATTATTAGTGATCATGAAATGGGGCTTGAAACGTTCCATTAAAGTATTTTTAAAATTCTTCTCTGCCATTGCCTGCGTAGTAAACTGCTTAGCAGAAAAGATATTCCCTGTACCATATGTAGGTCGCGGCATCTTGTGACAAGAGTTAGCCCAAGAAAGCAACACCCGCAAGATGATCAGTAACTCTGTCCTTCACAATTACAGAATCTGAACCAAAACCGACAACGCTGTCACAGCTATCTGACAAGTCAAGTAAAAAGTTATGTTCGTAGATTTGCAATAATCTATTCAACTCAACGATCACAATATAATTTAAGGAGAATGTTTGATTTTTCTTAAGGTGATAAACTTTTTTGTTACATTCGTTGCACTGACATATGCCTTTCTCAGGACAGGCGAAAAATTAATGGCTTTCACTTATATTTTATTCAAGCTGTAACGCGATTTTTTCTCAGCTCACTGAGGTTCATAATTCGAAAGAATTTATTGGTATGTTGAAAGACAGTCGATAATGCCTTTCACTTGCTCGTCATAGCCGTGTGTCTATCGGACTTGACTCCGTGCGGGAAACGCGGGTTCGATTCTCGGCGCTGGTGGCGATTTTCTCTGTTGGGTATGGGAGAAAAAATTGTAAGCACGATACCCCACTCTACCCAGGTGCCTGAAATGGGTACCGGTCTTTGACCGGGGGAAAGCTTCATGGCGTCCTGGTGTTGGTTATAAGGCATTTGAAAAACCAATGTTAAAGGTGAAATGTATCATGCTTCAATTGGAAATAAAGCATCCGTAGATGCTGAAGTTTGTTTGTAAAGGGAAATCATTGATTACTCTTCTCTATTGCAAATAATAATAGTCTCTTTAAATGAACAACACAGCAATCATGTGTGCAGACTGTAGCAGAACTAGCAGAGGGTTCAGTACCTCCATTCTCAGCAACTCAAAGGCTTTTCACGAAAAAAAAAACATAATCACTGTAAATGAGCACTAGCCGTGATTCCTGTCACCAAAATCCATTGTCCTTGAATGTCGCCAGAGGGTAGAACCTTTTTCCTTCATATTGAAAGGCACAGTAATCTTTTGGGTAAAATGCTAGGCATTCACAGAGCATTTAACATTTTCGAATTTCCGCTATATATGGAAATGCACCATCGAAATTAATCATACATCACAAACTTGTTCAGAAAGGAAGTTACCAGCTCTCAACAAAGCCGGACCACCTCTGAAGGCCAACATTAGCATGAGCTCGATTACCCAACAGATGCTTTCCGTACACATAGACTCGAACTGCGTGCAAATCACGAGTAAACTTCCTGCTGCTAGATATCCAGTATTTCTTGGCTACATGAGGTGGTCTTTTAAATGAAAGGATTATTCAAATGGTGCTCTTCACGATTCGGTAGCGGGTTGCCGAAGGCGGTCATGTATTATGTAAAAATGACTTGGTAATAAATCTTTTGAACCGAGAGGGAAGTAAATCTAAGGAGGATGTTCGGACTCCGTTTATGTGCTTAGACAATCACTGAAAGACAGTCGAAACTATCCTTGCTTGTTTTCATGCTAACTTTCTTGTCTCAGCTATCACAGAAAAAATGAAAAAATTCATCACTTCCAGTTTATGCTTCCCATGTGTTCGATAACAATATATCACTATGATTCTTTGTAAAACCCGTTCATACCAAGCTAAAAGCACTGTTCTTATTTAAAACTTTGTCGAAATTTTGAAATACGGTTTCGTCTTGCGATGGTCAAAAGAAAACTTTTCGTTCATGAGCCTTCTTGAGGCTCAAAAATCTGAGGGACCCACATCGAACATTACTACGAACTTTCTGCATTGTTTGTCCTCTTCTTCCCCAAGTGCCGTTTGCGAGGAGGTTTAGCATTAAAGTTTCTTAAGTCCGCACTTTTTCGACAGAATTATTGACGTACGTCGACGAAACCTAGCACGAGCATTCAAGAACCAAAGTCTCGAAAATCATTTCCTCTTTTTTTTATCTTGCGAAAAGTTCTAAGTTTGTGCGATATTAAACAAGTTTGTATCCTGAGAAATATATTCCTCTAGAATCAATTCCTTCCTTTTAAGATATACGAGTATATGGGAGAGTGTATTCCCTTATTTTGAATGGAAGTGAAGATCCAAAGTAATTGAAGTAAAAGAAGAATATGAATTGGATTCGCTTACAGAAAGTATGATTCTTTTTCTCTCATCCCTCAGCAATCACTTCTCAGTTACTGTGAAACATTTTAAAGAGACGGCAAGAAATACTGCTTGCAACTCAATGTCAAATAAGATATCCTACCGATACAGGAAATCTAATTTTGTGGCGAGGAAAATGAACACCTGGGTTCATGTTCGTTGGAATTTTGGTGCCACACACCCATGAACTGGGATTTGAAGAGGGTTGTGACTCTAGATAAGGGCTGACTCATCTCAAGTTGCCCAATTCAATAGCTCAGCGCAGGTATAAAAAGAAGCAAAAGACTGAGTCTGTGAACTCAGAGCTGCAAGACAGCACCGGCATGTTGTGCTGCTGCAGGTAGTTATGCTGTTATTTCACAGGTAATCTTAGCGAGAAGTCCTTGACACAAAACGCGGATGTATACTCAGGGGCATAATGAAACATCCTACTTTCAGTAATTAAGATATTTAAAATACAAACGACTTTATTCTTGAAACCAAGCAGTGTTTTCCTGAGTGATCAATTTCTCGCAGAAACGATCACTCTTGTGAAGATTGTCCTCACTGCCTCGAAACTGAAACGAGCAAACTCTGAATGCACCCAAATTGATTCCAAATAATGCTGTCAATTTTCTTCCAAGACCTGTAGTGCCTGGAAACAGTGCTTTTTCATTCAGTTCATCAAATTCGACATTGTTGTGTTTAATTTGTACCTGCTTGATTTAAAAAGAGCTTGAAACATGTGAGCAGAAATAAGTGTTTTTTAGAAATCTTCTTGGCTGGTTTTGAAAAAGAAATTTGGTAACTCAATCTTTTCAGCTAAAGTTAGGAAGCTCAATTGAAAATTTCAGCAGAATTTCAAAAAACAATAGTTCTTTTGGTAAACAATGTTCGGAAATTTCTGCATTCTACTCTGGAATTATCTACCGATGCAAAAGCGAGTGGTTAGTAGTTATTTAGCTTTCTGACTCCCTAACAAGCAGTAGATTCCCATGCCACTGAAAGTTAAAGTACGAATCTATGAAAATAAAACCCTTTTTTGGCCATTTGTGTTTGAAATAAGTTTGCGACGACATTTAAATGAGTTTTTCATTGTATGGAAAGGGCACATTACAGAAAAATACCTCAATAACCCTTCGCTTGGACTGGAGAGAGATAATAATTATATCTTTTTCTCCCCATTGATAAAAAATAAACTAAGCGATGAAAAAACGTGCCCTCGCTCTCAACCGAGCAGGTTTACTTTCACTCAAAGAAGAATAAACTGAATATGAGGTATTTAAATTAGAGCACGCAGGCAACGAATAAATACGAACGCCTCTTCGTGTAACGCGATTCTGTTTCGCGCGTTTGCCATGCAAATAGACGCGTTGCACAAGTCGCCTTGATGAAGAAACTTAGGAAACTTAAGTGGGAGTCCTGAGGACAAAAGGGGCTTAGCTACCTACCTTTGAAGGCTCCGCTTGAATTTTTCCAGCTTTCTTTCTATCAACTTAGTATGAAGACTGCAAATAAAATCAGCTGTTCAAAGAAGGTGTTTGTCTTCTGCATTTCTAGTGCAATAACAACAAAGCATAGCAAACAATAGTACTTCTAGTGCTTTTTGGCAAAGGAGAAAAAGCAACTTTTGAGTAACCAAGGGTCGTTGTTCCTTTTGATGGCCATAATTATGTTACGATAATGAAATGTTCGTTAGAGGGATGACTATTATCTACACGGCCTAATTTCGGTACTTAATTGTTACTTGAAGTAGTTGCTTGATACCCAGGTTTTCAGCGACATAAATAAGGGCTTACCCTATGACATTTGAATGTTTAGGTCAGAAATCTGGTTGGTTGTTGGTTGTTAGTTAACTTCAGAAATCGAACTTGCACCCAACTAAAAAAATTTGTCCATTTTTGATATGAAGCACAATGCAAAAAACCAATGTTAACTTTTCATGGGTAACGTTTCAGGTGTAAAAGTAAATTTTTATTCAGAGCCCAATGATGGAAATAAGTTTTTATACGCAAAGATAAAATCAGTTTCAACGGTTTCTTATTCTACCCATTATTTCCAAATCTAATTACTTTATGCAATTATTGTTGGGGTATTCATCAACTTGAACTTTCAACGAGTTCAATAAATTTAAAAAAAAAATTACATTTCAATCTTCTCAAAATTTCAGTTCGCTATTCCTGAATGATCGAGACGCAAGCTTCCTTCTAACACAAACTGAACGAACATGAATAAATTGTTGAGCAAACTATGCGTGAATGATTATTCAGGTTACAATGTTGGAAAACGTATAACAGGTTCCAAAATTCGTTTCTGCGTTTCTCGTTAACGTGAGTTTCACTGTTTTCAAAGAAACACAGGCTGAGAGGAAGCGTTGCTGCAACCGCTATTCCTCAAAAACTGCTCTATTGCAAACAGTTCTCACCTGTAACTTTCCACTGTTTGATGTTGCAATTTAACTTCGTGAGTGATTTCGTGTGAGCGATTCTTCTCAGACCCATCGACTGTTTCCTACGAGAGTGGAAGCTACAATTCGCAAGTCTCATGAACACCGAAGGAAGAACGTAAACACTGACGCACAAGGACTCATTTTTTAAAGGAACATCTGCCCCCACAAGGGCTGTTGAGTCGCTGTTTTTCGTCTCGGCGCTGCCAAGTCTCGATAGGCCCTACACCTCAGGAAGCCGGAGTGCTCTTACCGAGACTCCTGCAGCCACAAAACGCGCGTTTGCCGGCGGCTTGAGGAAAAGAAAAATCTTGGATTACCTTCTGTCGTCGCTGGCTCGGCCTCAAAAAATAGCTTGGTTTAATAGTATTCAAGGCTAGCGTTGCGTGTTGGAAAGTTTGTTCATGATTGGTGTTGGTTTGATGGTCTAAGTTTAATGAACTCTAGCATTTCACATTACTCATGACAAGCTCATATTTTGTCATTTTGATGGAGTCTTGTAAAAGAGCTTTTGTAACAGTGTTGACGAACTTCATATTGTAGTATTTTACTAAAATTACAAATGTTGTATTAGATATTTTTGTGTGAATTTCCAAATACAAATGAACATAACTTTGGCGTGAAGCGAAAGTAGCGAAACTAAATTCATCTATAATGCCAATTTCTGTTTTCAGCTTCTCAAATGTCTTCTACCCAGCATGAGATTTCCCAGAATTTTCAGACGCTGTCTTCTTTCTAACGTTTGCAGCATTCTTCAGTTCGTCGTAAAAATCACCCGCGTAATTCTAACTATTGAATTTTTAAGTAAGTGCGAGGCTTTTACTGCATTTTGAGCACGCAAACGTCTCAAATAGGCACATCGAAGACATTAGTGCCCACGTTTGGAAGAAGTTTTCAAAAATCACGATACGTGAATGTATTACTAAGGGAAAATGGAAAAATACACGTTCACAAAACTACGAAGTCACAGTATCCTTCAAATTTAGTCAATGCGGGTGATAAATTAACATCCAATTGATTTGGATGGATTTTTATGTTCATTCAATAGAGAAGTAACGGTGAGCGACAGGGTTGTGCAAAAGTTCCTTCGCCATTTTGAACCTTTATCACCCGACAACTATATAAGCTATACAAGTACAAAATCAAGAACTGAAAGAGAATGTCTTTAAGTTTAATTTTTTAAATATGATATTCTCGAAATGTTTTCCATTATTATTTAAACTCATCAGACATGATTAGGTGTTAGGTAAAAGTCTCATCATTCGTAAGGCATGGAAATGCTTACGCCAAATCTTTTCTTTGTTGATGGTCTGCAAACTTACACTTTAATTTTATTTGGAAAAAATTTTTAATCTTTTGTTAGGATGCGTTACTTTGATCTTTGTGAAATTCCTAGTTGACTAGAATGTTATCGAGTCGATGTTGTCAAATTTGTCTGCACCACTCAGAGATATACCTTGAATTACGCACGCATTTCGTACCAATCTCGGTATGCTGTTCAGCCGAAATTTTCGAATTTTTAAATCATTGCAGTAATGCAATGTTTAGAAATTCATTTTATTGAATCTTTTAAACAAATACCTCTGTACTTCAACTTACGATTTATTGTAAGAGAAATAACATTCCACCATTTTTGCTCGTTGGTCCTTGCTGTATTTTGTCCCTTTTGGGATTTGATTATTGCGTTAATTTTGATTACAAGATATGCTTAAAATCCGTATCATCGAAACAGGATGTTGCTTGATATTTTTTTTCATTTCGAAGGTAACGCATTTTTATAGCTGTATTATATAAATGTTCAAAATGGTGAAGTGACTTTTGCGCCACTCTATTGAAGATGAGTTTCAAGTAGATGAACATTATGTTCGTACAATCTCGGAGACAATTATAAGGCAGATGTGGTACAGCTCAGAATTAACAGGCTACTCATTTTTGAATAAGTTGGGGTCAAACTCAGATGCATTCCAAAGTTTCCAAAGTTGCCCTACTGGAAGCTGGATAACAGTTTTTTATACTTCCTTATTTATTACTTCGGTTGCATGTTTAGGGCATGATTTTTTTCATTAATTTTCTGCATCGATTCGAGTAATTCTTGAATGTGTCAAAAAATTCATGAATCAAAAGATCTCAAAAATATCGATGTTCAAAGAAGGGTTACCTCAATATGCCACCATCAAAAAATTATGATTTTTTTGAGAAAAGGTGTGCAAACAACTATTGAAAAATGCACTGCAACCAGCTCTAAAGAACCGTGGTATTTGAGACCGGAACGGATGTATAACCTCAACGGAAGACAGATTGCACTCGCTGATCACAAAAATACTTCGAACGTGACAGCTGAATTTTGCGACGAGTTTAGTGAGGTGGTATCGACTCGAGCAGTGAGAAAAGGATTGATGAAGGTTGTTTTGACAAGACTTAGTGTTAGGTTATGACGAAACCAATGCTGTTCCTGGCAATTACGGTAAAGCGACTTGTTTCTGCAAAAAAAAATAGAAATTTGACGGCCGACCATTGGTGTACAATTATAATTATTGTTTAGTCTGATGAAAGTAACTGTGTGGTGGGTGAGTTCACACATTAATTGAGATTGATTCCAATCCCATACCCAATAAATTGATGTTATATCTTCATCCAAATATCTATCATCAACTGAAAGTCATCTAAATAAGTGTTCGTTCTCTTCAAATTTTGAAACTGGTTGAGATGTTTATGCTCTTTGAAGAGTTAGGGAAGCTCTCAGTCCTGAATGTGTTGCTTCTACTCTAACATTTGCAGGTAGAAGTGCAAAGGCTTAGGGCTATTTGTGATCTTCAAGGAGAGAAATATTGTTCACTTGCGAGGGTAGAATGAATTCCAATAACAACAGCATGTAAATCGGGCTAACTGACATTCATGAAAGAAACTTTTCGGCAACAACGCATCAGATGTAGTTTCTTCAAATAAGACAATCTCTTTGCTCAACATCCTGAACGCTAAAACTTGGTTTGATAAAAAAATGTGGTTAATGGAGTGGCCTCCTTAACCTTCGGATTTTAATCTCATTGAACGAACATCTGTAGTCACTTTCAGGGAAAAGATGCACAAATGTATTTCAAAATGAGAGGAAGTCGCGGAATGTCAAGAAGAATAGCAAAAATCAAGCCAACGACATATACTAAGTTGCTGCCAACTCCTCAAACGCACAGAAGCTGTTGGGAGAGAACACCACGAACGCAAAAAAGAGCTCGCAGCATGAACTAAATTTCAAAGGCTGTTTTTTTTTCGGGTAAAAAATAAACTTTTCTTCACAATTTTTTCAAGCTGTTTTCATTTACTGAATAGTTTTGTCGAACGTTGAGCACTCAGTCTTTCCCAGAACAACAAATTGATTAATTCATTTTAGTTGAGTAGATTTCCTAAATTATCTCGTGAGAAAAAACGAAATAACTTAGTCTTTATGTTTTCAAACACGTCAGGATCAGCCTAAATTGTGGAGCTCTTATCTCTGAATAATTATCTTTTAAATTGCAAGTAACGAGTGCTTCTATTGTGTATATATTCCCAATGCACACCCTAAAAAAATTTCTTGTCATCATTGAATAGTCATACAATGTCAGCCAACAGAGGTAAGCGAAAACTGGTAAGTCATGTGTAGTCCTTGTTAAATGAAGATCCTTGCTAATTTTGTTGGGTGAAGGATGTAACTATCATTCCTTTACCAAATAAACCAAGCAGTAGATGTTGCTTAAGTGACAGTTCCACAATGATCGTTCATGTCAAATTCACTTTCCAAAGACAGTACATGGCAAATAACATGACTCCATTAGAACGTCCACGCGAAAAAACACATGCTTTTGGTTTGATCGTTTTTGAACATTGAGTCTTTACAGTGAAGTCAAGTTCGATCTCATCCACTCATCTCAGGCACGAGCTCGAGATTGGTGTGCCGAAGTAGATGTTGACTCGATGTGAAATGCTGCGCTTTGCGGGACAAGATCAAGCTAATTTACGGTCCTCCAGGAAGACTTGAAAACTGTTGAAATAATTAATTAATCCCCCGGCAAAAAATTTCAACTAGTTTGAAACAATTTTATCTTTACTTTATACTCTAGTTCGCCCAATACTGAGTTTTTTTGTTAGGAAAAACGATCATCATCAGAGCGTAATCGATACCACTCACTAGTATTTGTACTATCAATTTGTCAAGTGACTAATCTAAGAAAGTTCTGAATTTATTTGTCATGTTCAAATTATAGTGAACGTACATCTCAAACTAAGATTTTTTTGACAGCGGAGGTAAAAGCGTTCATACTTCCTGACACATCCGCTTCTATCGAGCCCGAATCCGGACACCAAAAGGAGTTAATTTACTGTTGTTTATGAAAGGACTTAAATTCCCTGTGACACTTAATATTTTCACAGCACGTGTAAAGGTTCAATATGAAGCGTTCTCTGCATTTATTTGGATTGATAGAGCAAAGCAAACAAATCCATACATGTCTATTCCCATACCACTTAGGTAGTATATAGATTTGTTCAACTCACATGCCTATGAACATATGTATATAAATAGATTTTTGCCTGCCGTCAACTGAAGGGGAATGCTCAGCGTTAGGTAAACTCTTAGGTACATAGAAAATTTTAACAAACCGCGTTCGTTAATTTGAACTTATCATATTTTAACGCACTGAGCATAAAGTGAACTTTTAATGCGTATACAGTGTACACTGCCGACGAGGAATGTTTACGTTATCACGGCAATGAAAAACATTACATGTAAATTCCTCGGGATGATTTCACTAGCCTTTTCCACAATCATGACTTGGGAAGAAACAAGTCGCGGCTCAGGTAAAACACGTCACAGGGCAGCGTTTCCTGCGCAGCCCATCGTCTGCAGGCCTCGCAGCGTTCTTCAGAGAGGTTGTAAGTTCGTTGCTCCGGTTAGCCCATGTATTTTTTCAGTAATCAATAATTTGATATCAGTTACTTTTAGTTCTTAAGTACATGATGGGAAGAAAAAAATTCAAATGTCAAATAAATTTCGTGTCTAGAAACTGCTCGAAAAGAGGAACTTTCTAATATCTGAAGTAAGATATTTTCGAATTTCAAGAGAGGTGATTTATCAACTCTGGCAATCGTTTATATTGTTATCGCCTGGGACCACCACAGAGAAAGTAAGGCTTTGGAGCACCCAAGGAAAGAAGAACTGATACTCATCTGAAACGATAAATGGCAGAGAAACTTTCAATAGCTGCGGTAAAGGTGAGTTGAAAACAAGCTTTCTGAGCTCCCAAAAAATGTGGCAACTAGACTTAAGGCTACAAGTTCAGTTCAGGTTGCCGTATCCGATGCAATAAGTTACAAAGAGCTCTGCTGTGCTTCAGCTGTGTGATATCAGTCTTTCCCTGCAAAAGGCGTTTGGATTATCAAGTCGCACAGAGGCAAAGAAGCCCTTTTCCTACGCAATAAATGAGAATTAAAAGGTTGGAATTTAATAAAAAATATGAATATTTGGTCATCTGAGATTCCAAAGGAAAACATTTTTAGTGACTCGAGCACTTTCACATTAGTCGGGGCAAATCTACAGCATGATGTGCTATCCTTGTAGCGCGCCGCGGAGCGACCCGAAATTTACTCTCATGACAGTGAAACATCCGGAGATTGTGGTGGTGTGGGATGCATTATATGCAAACAGGGGATGGGCAGGTCTGTGTACCTTCTTACGAATGTATCCATGAAAGCGAGCAGTGATGCTTTTGTAGAACATTTGCTGAATTTCATGTCTGTTCGTCAATGCGTCCACTTCATTGACGATGATGTCCCTGCCACAAAACCAAGATCGTTAAAAAGTACCTCAGTCGCCTTAAATCCCGGATGGTACCGATAAATTGTACAGGTCAGGTAATCCCGCGAACCATTGCCCAATAGAAATGTTTGCAGCCGTGATAAAACATTGCCCAGAAAATGAGACCTCGTTCCATCAGTGATCTGAAAGTGATGCTGAAGATGCTCTGAGCAGAAATAGGTGCCGCATACTCCGCCAGGTTAGCCGAATCGATGCCCAATCGTCTGCAAATAGAGCTGAAGCGTAAAAGGGAGGTGAAGAGAAAATATTTATAAATTTAATCAGTACTAATAAATGAATTGAAATGTAAGATATAATTGTTTTATTGGCTTTTTTAAGATTTTTACTGGCACTAAGCCGCAGCTTCAAGTACTCATCTGAGAATAGAAATTCCGTAATAGAAATCGGAATAGAAATTCCGAAATCACATTACGGTGACTTTTGTATATGGCTTCCACTAGATGATTTGACCGAGATAATTATAGACATTGAGCTAGCACGCATTTCTCTGATTTACTTCAAATTCAGGCACGCTAATTCTTCCAATGATATTCATTCCTGATGTCAATTTTCTTATGAGCACTGAATTAGAGGTACGAATTGGGAACACTAAGGAAACACACACTCTCAGTGACCGATTAGAGTCTATTTTTTCACCAGTTTTCAATGCTGCAGTTAACACTACAGTGTGATTGTTAAATTAAAGCTGGATTGGAAAAGTTACATAAGTTACGGTAAAGAAAGCTTTGTTTGAGAATATTCAACTGTACTCCAAAGCATTTGTTTTAACCAGGAGATTATACACGTAACAATAAAGATTTAAATTATAGAAAATACGCCACCATGTAAAAATTTTTCATTCCTCAACTCAACCTGCGTAAATTGCCATCAAAATCCCCGTCTTAATGATGCTCATTTTATCAAACTGAGTTCGGTGTGGTAACATAACTCCGCTCATTAGCTGCAGGTAGAAAAATGAAGAAATCCCTGCAGCAAACATCAGACCAGGGGCTTCTTACGGTGCGCCCTTTCAGCACAGTGGCTCACAGCCTTCACTCGCTCGGGTATCATTAGGACGGTCAACAAATTACCAGTTTTTAATTTGCCATTTTTGCGCAAATCATGTACGAGAATTTCCCACATTGTTTTGGAAAATGATTTCCCGAGTCTTGTTTGTGCCGATTGTTAGAAGGCAAAAAGGTTAATCATTGAGCTGTAATAATTATTGAGCAAAACTCTCTGAATAGTTTTCTGCGATGTTTTGATGATGAAATTCACTCCTGATATCTAGATTTTTACGGTATTGAAAGTTTTGTTAGGCTGCTTTTTTGAAAGTATATTTATGCTATTAGAAATATTGATGCCTCAAACTAGTTTTTCCTCACGATCGCCAGATTGAATTATAATGTTAAAATTTTATAACTTCCAGTGCATTTTGCAGAAATATTCTATAGCATTTAACTGTATTTAATCTAAAATAATTTTCCAAAACATTCACTAGTCTGAACTGATCAATCAAATTTTTCGGATTATAATTAGAAATTGAAAAAATATTCCCAATACTTGGTTGCCAGTGTTTAAAAAAATATTCATCCCAGGAGAAATATTCAATGGTTTGTTTAGTGCAATGTTTCGGCTTAGAAATCGGAATCAAAATATCGGACATCTATACGGTACTCTGTGTCTAAACAATGTGGAATGTTCAACCTGAAAAACGCTATACATGTATTTCTCATTTGTAATAAAAAATTGATCATCTATTAAACTATTTCACTTATTGATCAAGAATAGTTGAAATTTACAACTAAACTCTTTTCAAGTTTGCTTAGTTTGAATCAACATTTCACAGTCATTCACTTTTTACAACTACATGGATCTTTTAAACTCAATAAGTTTTTCATGAGCAGGTTTCCAGTAACGTTGATTTGAACGTCAAAATTTTTTAAACATTACTTTATGTGGTTGCTCTAGATAAGGAGTTCACGTTAAGCTTTGAAGATGCAGCAATTTGCCTTTGAGGACAGAGCAATAAAAACAACGCAGCTGTCAAGAACAAAGAGAAAGCGCCATTTTTTTGGGCAATATGAACCAAGAAAAGTACCTGACTCTCCTTCATTTCATCTGAACGTAGAGCTCATGTCAAGAAAAAGTACAAAATTAAAATTTGCCAACACTTTTGCACCGTTATTAAAATCAAATATAATTACCCTATCACAATTCGGAAAGTAATTTACTTCTAGTGATTCTGTATGAACTTCAGATATCTTCTGCATAACATGAATTCACTGAAACGTATCACTGAATTCCGCCGAGCACTTTGTTTTTCCAACCTGCAAAGCAGTTTTAGGCATCATACTTTAACTCATTTCGCCCTCAGTTCACCCTAGGTAACAGTTTTTTCTCTGTATTTTTAGTTGAAGCTAAGCTCAATTTAACGCTGATTTAAAACCTGGCTTGTAAAATATTTACACATTTTGTCTGCTCAGATTTAAAATTTTCCATTTTAAATCTATGGATTATTAGATGCAACATTACTAACGTATTTGAGAGTCTTTATGTGAACAAAAGCTGCTAAATGAGGCAAAAATATGATATCCAACCTCGCTGTTAATTAAAAATAGTATTTGAAGCCTTTTGAAGTTTTCGATCGAATCATTCAATTCAGCTGTCAAAGCGTAAGAAGTTAAAATTGCTCGCACTATTTATTGATAAATTTAAAGCGATGATGATATTTTTGCATAGGCTTTAAATTCTTGATGAGTTCCAAAAACCAATATCAAAAAGTTTCTGTTTAGGAATGAACTTCAGCGACCAACATGGAAGTGAGTAATTGAAATGTCAGGTTCAAGTACCGTGGACTTAAATTATTGAATTTTGCTTTTCCTTAGCTGTGCATCCTCGTTTCAATTCCACTGTGTTTGAAGAGCTCTTCAATGTTGTGCCTTACGGATATCAAAGTAACTCCTGGGTCCTCTAGAAAAAAATCGTTTCTATTCGTTTTCTTGCAAATTAATGATGATAAATGTACTTGAGGTTCTTTTCTGCATTGAATCATCGATGAAATGGAAATTCTACTATACACATGAGAGTACATATGAACTCGTAAATTGTATTGCTCAGTTTTGAATGACAGGGGTGCTCTACACTCTCAGCCCCAGCCCGCATGGCGAGACGCGGGAGTCTGAAGGTGTCAGCTGCGTCGAGGCTACAGGCGATGCGGTGAAACTTGCCTCTAATCTTTCAGAGTAACCGTTCCGAGAAACAACTGCATTTACCGTAAACTATAACTTTCAGAGTATAATCTGCACGCTTCATTGTGAAGCCAAATATTTGCAATAATCTACTTTTACAACCTGAGGTACAGTTTCTTCAGTATTACCCTCGAGCGAGAGCGAGAGCCTAAACGTTACGGAGCCTCGCTTCTCGCCCGATGTTTATTAAGAATACACTTGAAAAGAACTGATGTATTAATTCGGAACTTAAGCTGAGTTGAAGAATGAAAATACGAAAATTAGTGTGTGATTCTTAACGCTGGATGCTATTTTTTCGCCTGTATGTCAATGTATGGTAAACATATGAAAGTTAAACTGTAGCCCCTATTTAAGGCTAATAGTTCCTTTCAATTTCATTACAGCGTGGAAGTGTTACTGTAAGGGTGTACTGGGTCATAATCTATTTCAAACCTCGAATTGTGCACAATTCTCCTCGGAAAAATTTGAAAAATTGACTCTCAGAAACAACTTGAGATTTCGATTAATGGAATTTACCCTCGTTTTTTCGGTGTGAGAACATTTCGCACATGTGAATTTCAAGGTCGTTATTTAAGTATCAATTTGCCACAAATATTTATAATTAATATTTTTACATTTCACTTGTACATTCGACTGCGAAATTCTAATTTGGTCTGCAGAAACAGAAATATTGAATTTTGGCCTTCATTTCCACTGCTTCCGTGCATTCTTATGTTGGCAAATGAAGCAAATTTTTAATAAAAAAATAGCATTTACAGAGTTAGAGATGAACATTGCCTAGGTTAGAAGACTGCAACTTATTAGTGGGACGTGCTTGACGAAAGAATTTCTTAAACTATGGGATGAATTTCTTATTTATTTTTCAAGATTTTGGGTACCAAACGTAAATTCATTGAAAAAGTAAATAATAAGCCACAAGTTTTAATCAATTCATCTACGAGATCAGATACCAATTAATTAGAACAAGAACTTTATTTCTATAGAGACATGACCAATTGACAAATCGGCACCAAGCTCAACACTGTTGAGCTGTGAGTGCCTATTCTAACGTCTTTTTAAGTGAACTATTTGTACAGCGTTTTTGAGTTTTAAAATTTCCATTTGGTCATTCATGGCTAATGACAGCACATGTTACTAATAAATTATCCATTGAAAATCCACATTTGTAAAAAATTTATTTGAAGACGAACTGTCCTCATTCAAGCATTCGTGGAAATTTGCTACACCTTGAAAATTGAGTTTTCCAAATTATTTCGCGTCAAGCAGACCAAATAGAAAATATTCACATGAAGATCAAATTTGATTAAATTCCATAAGTTGATTATCGTGGCCGTTATCGAAAAGTCTATTGCTCAAATTTTCGTTAGCTCGGAATCTGTCTCGTATTTATTTAACCTCATTTAAAACTTCACAGAATTATGGAGAGAATTTGCATTGCCTTCCAAACACTAGACACGTGTACATGAAATTGTGTCTAATGAGTTATCGCTCTTACAAAGTGGCTTGCTTCTTTAATTGAAGATTTCTACGAATTAATCAAGGCACGTTGATGAAATAAACAGTTGAAATTATGGATAATCATGATCAAATTATACGTAATATTACGTTGTGTGTACATCCCTTATCAATGACTTGAGAGTAATAAAGCATTTTGTGAATACCTTTATCAGTAACTTTGAAGTAATGTTTTTTTTAACACTTATCAGTAACTTCAGAGTATTATTGCATTTTAGTTCATCCGACGTCAATCTTCGAATCTGCTGAAGATCCGCTTCAAGTACGAGTATTTGAAAATTCAATCACCTCAATATTGTGTGCTGGACTCGAAATGAAATTTTCAGAGGCATTTGATTCAAAATTGCTCAATTCCAATCCTGAATTTCATCTCTATTTACTCGCAGGTAATCCACCTCCATGCAGCAGCAATATACCTATCATTGCTTGCTAACTTGCGTCGCAGTCTTATTGCCTCGTTTTTTAATAGACGCGACGAAATGAATGCTTTGCTCGAGCTCAAAGACTCCACCGAGTCATTTGATTTCGACATTTTGTGCATGAGGCTGCTGAAGTTCTGGTTTCATCATCGTACGTCGTTGCAATATTCAAGTCGGAAGGTTGTTTTAATCTTGTCTCTCCATCGTACCTAATTACAATATTCAAGTTTGAAGGCTGTTCCACTTTTATTTTTTCCCCGTTTCTCCATCGGACGTCATTAAAATGTTCATATTTGAAGATTGTTCTAATCGTGGCTTTCTAACGTTTCTCCCGTGCTCTTGTCTGGATTACTTACAGAACAAACACAAATCTTCAGTTTATAAAAGGAGCTAGATACAAAATTTTTATTAAAAGGGCAGTGTTATTGACATATTCGTATGATGTGCAGATGGAATGTGTATATTCATTTCTTGTCCAGCGCACTTCGAGGTGTTTGTTTTAAACGTATTGAAATAACGTCAACTTTTATCATAAGGATTTTTTTTAAATCCTGTAAGTCGAACTGTCGGTTCCTGATCACACAAATTTTTTCGGCATGATTGGTTGCACTCTTAGGCTTTAAATTAGGCTTCTCTAATCGCAATTCTATATGAACCTCGGATGTTTAGGAAATCAAAAGTGAAAGAAATTTACGTTAGATGTATGCGATGATATGAATGAAGACAGTTAAAAAATTGATGCGTAAATAAATAAAAAAAATCAATGATTTCCTCAGTTTTGCCAGTTGAAAGTAGAACAGTGTTTTTTGTATTTGTTCTTAGAATGAGCAATGCATGTTAGCCATTGATTTCTTTTTATATTGATACAGTGTGTATCTGAAAAATCTAGACGATAATAAAGCACGTGCTTTTTGATTTGTTAAGATAATTACAACAGCACGTGTTTTATCTGTCCATCGATGCATTGATGCTTTGATTCATGATCGGCCACATTCGATACAATGACAAAGTACATTATTATATTTTCATCAATGGAAATATAGTTCCTCGTAAAAGATCGAGCGAAACGTTATTTCCGCCGTCTCGATTTTGTAGGAGTTGCAATTCCCGGGCATGGATTGTAGCTTTTTACTTTCATTGAAGACCGTCGAAGTAAAAGTCGTGTTCTGAAAACAATGTTACGTCCGACCCTAGGAGTGATTATGGATTCCTGGTACAAGCGGACCAGCCTTGTTCCTGGAGCCATACTGCAAAAATGAGAAGCTTTGTTGACCGTCATGAGGCCGAATTTCCAGGATTTAAGGAATTATTTTCTTTGCCGGTGGTCGTTCGCCACAGGAGGCATCATTCGCTCGCGTTTTCCTGCAATTTAAGTAGCCAAAATTCTGCAAAGCATTTAAAATGAAGCGTAAAAAGGAGTTCAGGCAGGTGTATACATCAGATTCCTGCGCACAAAATGGAACAAGAGCTCCAGCGGGAGCAAGAAAAATAAGAGCATGTGCCTGTGCTTGTAGAACGGAGTTTGAAATTGGAGGGAGTGAATTTGCAGTTTGGATATTTGGAAACATGCTTGATTTAAGTGTGGAGAGTAGACATGTTGAGTTGAAGTATTTACTCGACACACATGAACTTACGTCACACACCTCGCCCATAAGTTAATCAAGAACCTTCATCAGCCAGCGACACACATCGATGTGAAATGTGAGGCCATCAATTAATAAACAAACCCGCCGTAGATTGTGAGTGACAGATAGAGAATTTTTCAATATTTGTATCTAGATGCAATCCAGCATTGTAGGCTCGAGTTCTGGTCTCACATGCTGTACCGTGAAAGTAATTTGAGAATTATTGAGAATTGGGACTAGGATTTCATTTGAAAACCTTTTACATTTTCAGACGAAACATTAAATACCAAAGTCGCGTTTAGGTTCTATGACTCAGGAGTTTTATGATGCACTGACGACACAAGCATTAATCGAAAGTCTTACACCTCTGCAGTTTCTAACTGCACATTCAAGACATAAGATTCGTGACCTTCTCATTAGCTACGACACTGAAACTTATACAGACATTCTGAGGCGGGCTGTAGCTTCTAATTGCGCAATAAATCCACGGTATTAATTGCTCCTCATTGGGAGAAGTTACGAAAGCTCAGCAAACTTTTAATTTAAGACACCATTGCTCCAAGACAGAGTTCTGCTGGGGCAGGCGGCTTGCTACCTTTCTTTCAAGATCCTTTATTTGCTAGGCGGTCCTGAGATGTGTTTCTTAACTTGCATTGAGCCTCAGAAATGGAACTGAAGTAACATGGTGAAATATGGAATGGAGTTTACTATATTCTGACTTTTAGTATTGATATTGAATTTAGAATTAGAAAATGAAATTTTTGTACTGGTTGAACAAATGTATAATAATTCATGACTATTTCAAGTACCGGTTTATTGAACGAAAAAAAAGTTCATCGCTCGTGGAATGTTACACAGGGTGATTCAAAAAGAATGACCCTATTTCATGATGAAATATTTCATAAGTAAATGTATGAATAAGAATGAGGGAGTAGGTGTTTGAAAGATCAGCACTGGAGGTTGTCAGTTAGAAAATTTTCAAATGAAAAACTGNACATTGAGTAACAGCAGGGATCAATTCAGTTGATCCTGATGTACTTCAACGTGTTTGGGAAGAGTTCTTATTTCGTATTGATGTTGTTCCTGCTACAAGGGAGGCCATATTGAGCACTTGTAACGTGTGAAATAAAACCTGACTGTTAGTAGAATGCTTGTATTATAAGTTATCTTTATGCCATTTTTCCTTCATAAAATATTTAATTATGAAAATTAATAGGGGTATTCTTTTTTAATCATTCTGTATTTTACCACTTGAAAAACCAATTATACCTTCATTTGGCTCGTACAAAAATTTGTGAATTGATTAATCTTTTATCTAACTGCTGCTTTATTGCCTGGATAATGACTAAAAACACTTGAAAAAAACATGCTCATTAAACAAAGGCATATCCATATTTTCACAGATCTGACACCAAAGATTTTACTCGCTGGATCAACATTCTTTTCCTCTTTTTGCTTGAGAAATTAATTTAGACACCACAGTCATAGCATTAAAGGGCAGAAAATAGGTTATCTCAGAAAAACATATTTATAGGAAATACATATGTAACACGTGGAACAAGCACCCGATGAAGCGCCAAAGTCTATATCAGGTCCCTTCATTACTTCAGGGAGAGTTTATAAATCAGTCATACGAGATTCCCAAATGAGCGACGTCGGAGTAATTGCAATCATCAGGCGAGAGATGTTTTTAATGGATTGTAAATATTAGGCGCCGCTCTTTGATTCAATCGGAAATCAATGCGAAGCCTGATCCCAGCCCAGCCATTCCTTACTCTCCTGCACTTTTAAGGCATGATAGAATGAGACACTAATGATATTTTCTATTGTATTTGGAGAAAATTATGGCATTTGGCCTTACAGACTCGAGGGAGAAGGTTGAGTCACTCAACCAGCAGGTTCTACTACGTGGCGATGCCGGGCGAGGAGTGTGCCGCGGCTGCTGGTCCGAACGGTTGTCTGTATGAGCAAGTGTATGGGTTTATCTGAATGGTTGTCTGTATGAGCAAGTGTATGTGTTTATCTGAATGGTTGTCTGTATGAGCAAGTGTATGTGCTTATCTAAACGGTTGTCTGTATGAGCAAGTGTATGTGTTTATCTGAATGGTTGTCTGTATGAGCGACTTGATCGGTTTGTCAAAATAATTATCTGTGTGAGCAGCCGTATTTTTTATTCGAAATTTTGTTTGAATGAACAACTGTCTTTCCTAATTCGAATAGTTACATGTATGAGCAAATGTATCTTTTTATCGAATGGTTTCCTGTATGAACGACTGTATCTTTTGGTACCAATGGTGGTCGAATGAGAGCCTGCGTCTGTTTACCCGAACTGTTGTCACTATAAACTAGTGTCTGTTTATGTAATTGTTTTCAGTCTGTGAAACTGTACCTGCTTTCTGAATGGTTGTGTGAGAGTGACAGTAGTGCAATAATATTCAACAGCATCCTAACATCCCCTTCACTCTATGACAACTAAAATGGGTGTTTAATTCCTCAGATATTAATTGAAAAAACTTTCATTGCCATAATTAGCGGTAAAATCTACAGGTAAAAGATTCCAGCTGTTAGAGAAGTAGCTGGGTCTGTAAATGCACATGAGACCGCAAATAACTCACAATGGAGTTCAGGATATCGAGCAGCAAGCACTTAGATCCAATAACCTGTAAAATTTACACACAATTGTAAACCGTATGAGTTCACTGACAGGGTGCTTTATAATAGCAAAGAAAAGTCATTTTTGTAAAGCCATATATATTTCATTGAAGAGACTCTTCTACTGCGAACGGAGCCTTGATAACGAAAAATCAATTGCAGAATTTAAACTTACATCCCTGCAAGTTCTGAATCGGAAAATCATTTCCCTGGTAATGTTTTTCAATAAACAAAAGAGTGTTTGAACTAATAAATTAATAGCTAATGCAAGACCTTAATGAAAATGAAATTTCATCTAGTCGGTCTAATAATAGTTAAGTAATAACGGATTTCTCCGTTATTTTTTCGTTTGATTTTCAATCACTCCCTAGAACAAGAATATTGGAGACCTCATTCACAAACATTAAAAAATGGCGACGAACGATGTCAACCTGATTGGAACTTTTCCGCTAGTTGCTGCTTTTTACTAATTGAACGAAAGTGTCAAGAAGTTAGAGAGGAGTTAACACTAACACAATATCAGATTTTTGTGTTTCTGGAACGCTCTGAAAGTTGGAAAATGAAAAAGGGAGAGAATGAGAAAAAGGTGAACTAGAGCACGAGTTCGAAGCGAAACTTTTGTTGGAAGTTATCTTCAAAAACGACCCTCGAGGTTTGACGGAGTAATTCTCATTTAGAGTCAAGCTTTTTGAGCCTGCTCCCAGAACGTAAGGGAGACGCGAGTGCTGGGAATGTGCGGGTGCAGCAGAGGTATTTTGCAGGGCAGTTTGTTCCTGGGAATACTGCGTGATGGTTCGTTGAAGATGGATATACTTTACTTATAGAGAGCAGAGGCAGGTTGTTGAGAACTCTACATTGAATGGTGATAATGGTTGAATCTACACTGATGGCTGAAAGAATTTTGAAACTGGATAATTTAATCTCGCATCATTTTTAAGAAAATGCTGAGAGTTTGCCCTCTTTTCTTTAGCAAGAGTTTTCAGTATATTGCTTGCTTACTCGGTTGCTTACCTGCTTGTTTGCTTGCTTATTTGCCTGTTTGCTTTCTTATTCTGTTCGCCTTTATTTGCACCCTTCTAACTGAACATCTCAATAACACTACAGAAAAACTGAAACATTTTTAGGAAATTGATTTACATCAAAAAAACTCATCCCGATGTCATCCTACCTTTAAAATCAACGAGTCACAATACGAAAAAATACGCGATTAGCATGACGCATTTGTGTTCATTAATAGCACATTCATGACATCAATAACATAAGGTGCTCATTTAATAACCGATGTGAGGGTTACTTATTAAATGACGTCTTTGTTCAAGACACTGGCACAGCAGTCCCCTATGTACTTCACACGGTTTGTTTCACGTTTGCATGCGCGCTTGCATTCTTCTTTGTGTACATTCTTGAACCGTTCTAACTCACACACAGTTAACTACAAAATCGAACACTCTGCAACACATAGAAATTCTTGTGGATTAAAATTGCACAGTATTCATACAGATTAAAATTGAAGAACTTATTCTCCCAACACATAGTTAGGTCGATTCACAAACTATTTTTGATTTATTGATGTAAACTAGAAGTGCTTTTTGTTCATTTTAAAATGCTATTATTTTGGTTTACAGGTCTAAATTTGGGTAGAAATTTTTTCCATTTTGTCAGAGCCATTTTAACAGATGAATTGCAATAAATTTTTCAAAAAATTAGGAATGGAAGACCTAATGCTACGCATCCAACATCAGATGTTGTAGGAGCTAAACAGAAAAATGTTGCAGCAGAGACAGCGAGGAAAATTTGCACCAGTTACGTTCGATTTCGATCTGCTGATTTAAGCCTAGAAGATAAGCCTAAGCCTGTAAGCTCATTAGACATCGATGCATATGCTATAAGAACGTTACTGGAGAATGATCCTCGTCTAAGCACTCGTGAATCAGCGAAAGAAGTCGATACCAATTGCAGCGTGTATGTGAATCTCTGAGAAATAAACGTCCAGCACGTCTCAATATAAAAACGGTCATTCTCCTTCATGACAACGCAATACCACATGTTTAAAAAGTGACTTAGTAAAAAATTTTGCAACTCCGGTCTGTTTATACCCAATCCACCATATTTCCCTGACCTCGCCCCGACTGATTTCCTTTTCTTTAGGTCATTAAAGAGCGCTGTTCATGGCAGAAAATATCCCTAAGACAATCAAATGAAAGAGTACATCATAACTTTTTTGAATCGAAGCAGTCTTCATTTTATTCGGGTGGCATTAACAAGGTAATTCCCATAGACGAAAAAGTTATTGAAAATAATGGTAAATATACGATTGATTGCTTGTATTATACGTTGAATTAAAGATCATAAAACAGAAATTATTTATGAATCGACCTAATTAAAGACTCGTTTAAAACAGGGACGCATTTAAACAGCTAATTTGAAAACAGTTTTCACGAATTAATTATGGCTCGTACTGGAAAAATGCATTAAAATTTGACGGCGGAGAAACTCTAATTAAGAAGGATCGATTTGTGAAGCCTAGCATTGTCAAATATCAATCAACAGCAACATTTATCTACGCACAATGAAGCTTAAACAGCACAGTTTAGAATTCATTGCCCCGAACGTTCCGACTGAACTTTGCTTCATACATTTCAGCGAAGTTAAACAATATCGATGACAATTTCCAATCCCTTTTTAGGTCGTTTGATTACTAGACTCTTCCATTTTACCACAACTCTGAAGCATTTTCAGCTACATTAAAGGTCAAGCAACATCAGTTCCAATACCAATGGAAAAAACAAAGCCATTTTCTCAATTTTTGTAGAGCTAACTGCTGGAATGGTCACCTGAGGGCTCTTTATTGGATGCTTTATTCGCTGGAAGTGCTGCAAATCATGGGCAAGTTAGTATCCTATTTACGACTGCATCGTGCATGATGAAGCTTCCCCACAGCCCCTAAACATGGGCGTGCGGAGCCGAATGTTCGTTTTGGCTATGTTTTCCCTACTCTTATTACGGTATGGAATGTCATCGCTGGGATCATAATTGGAGGAATTATTGCCGGCATACCAAGGACTCAAGTCGCAGTTGCTCTTGAGTTTCTGGATGAAAAATTTTCAAATTTTGGAAAATCGCATTGTTTTCTGAATATGTTGACGAACATGAAAGTTTTTCTTTATTGTAGTTTTATTAATTCCCCGTGCTGTGTCGTGGATGCGGTAATTTATGTTACGAAATATTTTTTCACGTTCACTCTTTAGTTTGTACTAGTTAAATACTTTTTAAGGATTTTAACTATAAACTCTCTTAAAAGCATACTTATGAACCAATCTCTAGACGAAAAAATTAGCTCTATAAGCCTTCTACCCAATTGAATGAGTGGTCAATCTACGATTAATAATATAAAAAATAACACTCAATACATCGGTTGAACAGAAATTTTCAACTAGGTTTTGAAAAAGTTTAGATATCACAAGGCAAAGTAAAATCATTTTTAGTTCAAAATTATTCAAGTTTATAAATTCTATATTGCAAGTCTCTCAAATCTTAAATTGCAATGAAGAACATCTTAAATTGTTTTGCTGAGCTCGATAAGTTTCGTAGTGATCGGCTCGAGTTTTGATGCGCTGCCATTTACGATCCGCGCGCCAGAATCGAGACGAAATGGACAGCAAAGTTTGCAGTGCAAATAAACAAGTTTTAGCGATACATTTTATGTCATTTGAGTCAGGTAAAATTGCAATTTTTACTATGTAATTCCCACTCCAGTTCCATTTACTGTTCAATTGGTTTCTATCCTTTTTGAGATCTCAATAATCTTACAACATTGAATAATCATGGGTCACATTGTAAGAGAAGTCCTATTTGAGTGAAAATGCATTTTCATGCTCATAATTTATTGAAAGTCGATCTGAGATTGTTATCCTATTGAGCTACTCCAATATCATCCAGTTTAATCATCAACTGAGAATAATTTGCCGAAGGATTAGTGAAGGATTCCCCGCAGGTCCCAGTTCATTCTAACCCCACAGGTTAAAATCAAAATGTAGTTACGAAAGACTTTATTTTATTCTCATTTGAGAAACTTATTCTCAAGCATACATTCGTTCATCGATTTATGTGTGCTTCGGGCTTTTCCAGCATTTTGGCGGTGGATCTTAAACAGCATTTACATTTTCCTTTCAGGAAGTTTTACCAAGGGAATGGATTCACTCATCCAAGTTCTCTCCTTTACGCAAAATTGCTCTAAGATTAAAAGCTATTGAAATACTATTTGGTCTACTGGCTCTCAATGACGACGAAAATAAGTTCAAATTATGTTTGTTTTACGTAAAAACATGGCTAAATTAACATTCTCTATTACCAAGACAAAACGTGAGTTCATTTGACGCCTTCTTCCTGTTAGATTAGGATTAAAACAAACAAGGGTCAGAAGACCGAATAGTTTCCAAAAAAACAGCCAAGTTCCATTTGGATGTTTTTCAAGCAGGACTCCCGAAGGAACGTGAGCCCATTTACTCCGGTGAAATGAGCAGGGGCCCTTTGACATGAGCCTCCTTTCTTAAAGCTCGTCTATCCCTGATGCGTGGGAGCAAGACATTGTCTAGCGGCATGGACGTCCTCTAGAGTACGCTAGAAGAAGAGGTTTTGGTAATGATATCACTTATTCCAATTAAAACTTCTCGTCATTCCTTCAGCAGAAAATTAAGGAAGAATTAGCGGCAGAGAATCTAGAGGCTCCTGAAACGGAGCTTCCAGTGAACATTTTGAGTCCCTTTTTAGAGATTTTCCTGCAGATTGGCGAACCCCGCCTAACTTCGCGAAATTCTTCCCTTGATTTCTTGGGTTCAGTAGGAGTATTTGAATACTTTTCGAAAGTTTTTAGTTATGCTTGGTGGAGTAATTGCTCTCAAATGCAAAAGCGGCTGAGATCAGGATGAAACGTTCTAGTTGATGGAAGAATAAAACACGAGACTTTGCCGACGGCACCATCAGACGCTAGCTAAATTTTCCGCCCTTGTGGTGTCATTCGGACCGAACTTTTGCTGAGCTTATTTCTGTTTCGCCTGCATGTAGGAAAGTATTAAGCCCTAATAAAGTGTAATCAGTAGGCATATGTTTCCTGATATTACGATACTGCTAACTAATCGAAATGAAATATGGTTGCATAAATAAACAGGTGATAGTTTCATCTACATAGAGTAGTTTAGCAAATGCACTGCAGAAAAAGCTGTGCTCGTGTTATTGGAAGATTAATCCCAACAAGAACACTGTTTCTACTGCACCAAAAGTTAACATCTCTAGAGGATAGCTAGTATGAATTAAAATGTAATTTTGAAGTAAAAATTTACAGCAGTAGGTCAAACTGCATAAACAACACCTGAGCGTGAACGGTTTTAGTCATTAAAGATTACTTTTAGAATGAGAGAATTTTTAAACAAAATTTTATTTCTTAAAATGAATTTATTTCCAAATATCCTAATGTTGAAAAACAGAGCTTCGATGGAATCAGCTTTAACTTGAATAACTTACTATTGTACTCTCGCTGTCAAAATTGATATCGTTATTTCCGCATAATAGTTATGCTTCCATCGCGAAAAGCATTTCTAAATAAACTGTACACGTTTGATTTCTTTATTCTTTCTATTTCATTTTTTTTTCTTTCCGAATAACTTCCGAATGAATTTCTATTTTAACTTTAGAAATGATATGCAATTGTGAAAATAGAGTTCCAGTCGTTATGGTCCAATGACAGGAAAAAAAGCAGGGCAGAAAAGAGAAAGTGAGTAAACAATAATACAATAGCGTGTGTGGGGATAGATGCATTCTTTCATATCGTCATTTGAGAGGATTGATCCGGGTAAATCTACCAAATTTTCAATTTTTTGCATTAATTAAATATGCATAGTCTGTAGAATATCCAGAATGAAGGATTTGGTACAGCATTGAGTTCGGCGGTGAGAGGTGCAAAAGGAAGGCAGGAGTAGAGCATCTACGCCCGATCTCCTGCCTCGCCACTCCCTGCACGTTCCTTACACGCTCATACTTTTTGTATTTCCTAATGCTCTTCAAAAGTTATTTCATACCTTCTTGAGTATAATAGCTCTACATAAGTTAATGCTCAAAATGTAAAGTAAAAATCACACATTTAAAACTTATTTCTTCTTTTGGCCGTCCTGAAAAATTGAAATTCTGAACTTCAAAGTATGAAATTATCGAAATTCATCCTCCAAACCATAGAAGGTATTAAAAATAGCAAAGGTTGACTTATTTGGCCTAAAAATGCACATAATCCTATCAGACATTTTCCATAAAAGGAGCGCCGCACTAGATATTCAAAAAAAAAATACGGATTCTACTACGACCATTTATTTTTAAAAAATCAACAAAATTATATTTACCGAAATTTTATAAAGTCTGAACGTAGAGTTTAAGAGCAGGGTCTAAGGATGGAAAAATGAAAGTTGTTTGGAGTTCGAACGACAAAATCTGGCGGAGAAGAAGCAATTCCCGTCAAAATACTGTTTTGAATGACTAACTCGTTTTCTAGGAGAGAAGCAGAAAATTTACATTAGACCTTTTTTTTAAGTTAGATGATTTCACGTGAATATCCGGAATTTCAGACTTCTGTGACTAATAATGAAAATAACCCCAAAAATGGGGTCGGTCCCCTGAGTGCGTGTGTAAATGAATAATTACTTTACAAATACATACAGAGTGGCCCATAAAGAACTCCACCCCACCTCATTTTTGAAAACCAAGCCCATGAAAACAGTGGAACAAAAAACTTAACGATAATTAAATAAGAGATTTTATAGTAACATCTTTAGTTGGTATAGGACATTTGTGTCAACTTGTATTCATCTATTCAGCTTAAAAATTCATTATAATGAGAATTCAAATTTTACTTACAAATGTAGCATCAATTATAATGTCTCTTAGGCGATTTTATTATTGTTCAAACAATCAACGGCACTGTTCATTACTTTACCCAAGAGTTCAACACTGTTCAACATTCCTCCTTGATCTCACAAGACCTTGCATTCCCTTTACGTAAGGTCTTACACTGTTAACTTCCTGGAAGATGAGCATTTTCCTTTCTGTAAGGTATAAGTTCTTGACGTAAACTCGTACAAATATCTCCCAAGGAAGAAATTATAAGAATTTGAATTGGGATCGATAACGTAAAATCATTCGGGGAGAACAAATTGGTGTTATCATATCCATGATATCTGTTGCTGTATGAGGTGTAGGTCCATATTGTTGAAACTAGGTATTCTCTATACCCATGTCTTCTAGAGCGTGGAGCAAATATTCTGGAATCATCGGCCTGCACTGGTTTCTATCAGCAGTCATTGCATTATAACTACAATCTTCAAAAAATATGTACCGTTGATTTTTGTTTAAACATTACTGGCATTCGTCTAACAGATTTATATACTATATCGAGAACGTAAATGAAGTTCTAAACTCACCTGAATTGTTTCAAATTACCCTGCCTTACCTCCAGTATATAACTCTTTTTAAACTTTATGTTCAACCGGACTGTGTCATCTCCTAGTGTTATAATCGACATCTTAGCTCGTTTGTTTACTTACTTGATCTCTTCTGCTCAATTCTTGTCCTGTAAGTGAAAACCTTAACAACATAATGACTGTGACTCTGTTTTTCATGAGCAGCTTATTTGTAAAAATCGACATTTACGCGAAAATTATTCGAAATGAAAAATTTTTGAGTCGGAAGTATAAAGGAAACGAATGCATGTTGTTTATTTAGAAACAGTTTTCACGTGCGAATTATAGCGATAACTTGGAAATAACGGAATCATTTTTGACAGTGAGAGTATAATGGTAAGTATTTGAAGTTTAAAGTAATTGTTTATGTAGCTTTGTTTTTTAACATTAAAGGGGAGGGTTATCCCCAAAAACCGAAGAATTTTGAAAACGTGTTTTTATTCATTAAAAAAGTACGTATGCGTGTAGGAAACATGTTGTTAAATTTTCTGGCTCCTAGGCCCACCGGAAGTGAATCAAAAGGCGGGGAACGAGAGAGCGGGGGTGGGGGAGTGAGCGTTCGCCTATGTGCTATTATTTCCGATAATTTTAATTCTTTGAAATATTCTTATCTAGCAACTTTTGACAAACTCTGACCATGGCTTTGACTCCATGTACGATGCTGTCGGATGTCCCAGCTGTCAGTAGCACCCCAGAACTGATGCGACGAAGTTGTATCCTACCTACGAAATAGCCATCAGCATATATATGCCTGTAGGAAAATAGCTGCCATGCACATTTCGATAGACGGTTTTCTACACCTAAAATAAGCTTCAGTTTTTGAGCTAGAGAAATGATTTTAGTATCAAAAGAACCGAAACAAAATGTTCTACAAATACACATGAGGTTTTGTTGATTTTACGAATAGGAGAAGAGCTACACGTGTTTTTTTGGAAAAAAAGGGAAATTTTTTTTTTTTTCATTTTGTCGAAAAGTATTTTGTAATTCAAAAAAATCCCACATAGAGTTATAGCGAATACAATTCCGCTTCGTTTAATATTAATATCATCTCTGTAGTTCTGCACCTATGGAGATAGTAACTTATCAGCAGACCCTCCTTTACCGGTTTTCTTCGAATAACTCGTTTTCTTTGGGGAAAATGGGGAGAAGTAGAATGGCTGACAACCCATTCTTTTTCAATTTTACATACAAATACCAAGTTTCATGAAGATCGGTCGAATAAAAAATATTATATGGATCTGGGATAACCCTTGCTTTAAAATATCTGGAGCCGACTCCCACTTAATATATAAAATACAGAACAAAATCTTTTTCTTTCTAACAGTAACACAACCCAACACAACATCATACACTTGCTGAGAACATCCAACAATGTGTGGTTATAGCGCTATACTATGTAAGCTTTGAAGAAGATATCAGTACCTCCATTTAGTATGGAAATGCACTTAAAATTTAGACTTAACACTTAATCAATCAATAGTAAGATAAGAAACAAGGATAAGTAGCATTTTGTACTAATTTATTTATTGTGCTGTTATTTAAAACTTCGAAACCTCATGTTTGTACTAATTTGTTCGTCAGAATATTTCACGCAAGCAGGTTATTATTTGCTTCATATGCCCCTTGCTGTTAAATCAATGTTTTCTATTGATAGTTTGGAATTGTATTGCCTCAAAAGAGCCAAAAAATTTAATACTGAAAAATGGTTATCCATGCATCATGAGTAAGTGATTGTCAGCCGTCAAGTTAACCGTTCATAAATCCTTCTCATAAAGATAAACAATTTATTAGTAATGTAGATCCATCCTTGAACGGATAAAAACGCAAAGGAAAATATGCCCATTCATCAACAACTGCAGCGCATTCTCGCTGGCTGCCTGGCTAACCCAACAGCAAGAAACTAGGGCAAGTGGTATTCAGTTGAGATCCAGAATATTATTTCAGGCATTTTTCTTCTGTGTTGCTGACATTCTCAGAAGTCGCGTAACTGCAGTGAAGGCGAGCCGGATAGCGATCATTGCACGTTCCCTGCACCGGCAAATTATATCAGCCAGGAAATCATGGCACCTTAATTGCCTCGTTCTTGCTCCATTCAAAGTCATTTAAGAAGCCTCTCGAGCAGCACCCTCTCCTCCTTGACAGTACAATGACTCTGACTTTTCATTCAATTTGCCGTGGGGTACGGTCTCTCATACGAATTAATTTCTGGCAGCTCAGGCACAATGAGAAGAGTTTCTTTTCAGTCGGCGAGACGGCTTTGCTATAATGTGAAGAAGGCAAGCACCGTGACGTCTCCAGCACTCCAAATAGTCCTGTTTACTTGCACAAAAACGCCCTAATCGGACTATGGTACGCTTTTAAGCTAGAAGCTGGGAATTCCAGTTTCTTAAGCAGCGTCCTGTCAACTCATTAAAAACGCTGTCATCCGCTTCTGTGATGAAGAGGTAAATGTAAATTTCGAGTGGAATTTCCCTTCCTCACAGAATAGTGTATTGATTGATTAATGGTTTCTCGAACCAGTAGCTGGTCTTAAACTCACTGTTTGAATACGGGAGGTGACCAAATCTTCAGGGCTTCCATTTGCATCTTTGCAACAATGTTTGAGAGTTGAAGGAGTTAGGTAGAATTAAAGGAACGGAATTGAAATATATCTGAAAGTAAAGCACCACTTCATAAATGCTGTGTAACATCACCAACTTACTACATCTGATCAGTAATGGAGTTATCTTTTGTTTCTTTTCACCTTAGACGTCCGAGTGAAAAAAGTATGGTCTTTCCATCTCTTCCAAACTGTTTCACTTAAGACATGAATTGTTAGAAAAATGTGAAAGTTTTCTAACAATTTTTTTTCCCATTTTATTCGCTGAACATCCGCTTCAGCTCTGAGCATCAAGGTCAAGTTCTAGTTAATTAAGCGTAGGTTAAATTTCGTTTTAATTTTGAACTTTGAATGCCTTGATGGAGCGGTCAAGTGTGTGGCTTTTATTACAAAATTTAGAGAGATCGTTTCCTCTAGAGCAGTCTCCTTGTTCAATCTCAGGGCGTAAAAGTTTTAAAAGGAATAATTATCCAAGTTTTTAAAACCCACATTTTGTAGCAGACCGTCCGGCTTCTTAAACGTTTTAAATAATATCGAATTTCCTCAGTAAAGTATTTCGTTGTTTAAAATTAATTAAGCTCTAAACTCTCTTAAAGAATTTACAACTTTGTTTCGAAGTAAAGTTCGACTAATTAGCATTCAAAAAATGGGAACGCAGGAGTGAAAGAAGAGTTCTAACCTCCAATTGAGAATAAAATACAAGTTTGCAATCTAATTTGATTCAAAAGATATTACTTGTACTACCCATTCCATCAGCTATGTTTCATCAGCTATGCAATTACATGTTCATTACGTCTTAATCAACTCCTGATAGAAGATTATCTTTTGGTTGAATTCGTATAGGTCTGGTTGAAATGTTAAACTTCAATACACCGTGCAACAAAGTTCTCCAATTTTTTTGCTGATTGTAAAATTAATTTTAAATAAAACTTTTATCGAGTAACATCTTCAACAAATCACTATATTGAAGTTGTTCAAAAACAACAAATCACACCACAATCGGGAGAAAATACATTTTCTCCACGAAGGTGAAGAAATTGAACACATTTACACACATGACATTCATATCAGCTTCAAAGTTCGTCACCAGTTTTACTTATCAGTAGAAATTATCCACTTCTATTCTGCAGATGATTTCTGAAATACACCACCACAACCTCGAAGTAAACCTGTATCGTATAGTCCCTCCGATTCAAAGCTGCATCGCGTTGAAGATCCCTCCGATGCAGCTGACATAAGCCTGGCAGGTCAGTTTGCCTCGCCTCCAGGGACTGCAATTCATCCGTCAGAGCATGAGTGCGATATGAGCAGGTAACCCTTCTCTAATTGGCTTAAGCCATTAAACGGGTCGGTCACCGTGCGCGGGAGGGCAGCTAGATTGATTACGGACCGTTCGAGACAAAATATTGCCATCGTGTCGGCGCTTTCATAATTTTAAGCGAGACCCACACCCCCACTGCATGGATGTTTCTCTACTTGGAACTTTTGCGCTATTAAGCTTTAATCAATTTTCAACTAGAATACCAGCTGAATCTTTGTAGCATTTCCTAAAATTTTTGAGACGTTTCTTTTCCTGTTGAAATGATGCTGAGACATATTAATTGATTCACGGTTTTCGTTTCAGTAAAAACAAAAATGATTGATTTTCCATAGTGTGTCGTACACGAGGTAAACTACCCTCTAAAGTGCCTCACAGTGAAACGATCTGGTTACACCTGACATTTGTTTCATTTCATTTGCAACTCGAAGCGCAATTACCCAATGTGGTACTTTTTTGCGCAATAAAATATCAATGCTTTTGTTGTTCATAAACGCTAAATGATGCATGGCCCTGTTAATGTCGCTGTTGACAGTTGACAGCTTTTACTTCATGGATATAATTTTTAGACGAAATATAAAATACGACGCCATTATAAGAAACTAATTAGCAAATAAGATCTTCAGGGCTTGAAGATCTTCTATGCAGTTCTGGGCTTAAATTTTGGTATTTCAAATTTTTACTCTTTTTAACACCATTTGAGCAATTCACTCTTTGTGTGGAAATAAACTAAACTTAGAGAACGTAAATGTTGATCCCTGGCATTGATGCTATTGAAACAAATGCATCGATAAGTAAATCGCTGTGAGGAAACTTTTTCAGAAACGTAAGCGTAGGAGATGTGGCACAATAAATTGGAGATGTGTAAACGCTCCCGAGTCACACTCATGACATGGAACGAAATGTTGTGGTACAACTAAGGAGTTTTCTAAGCTTGAGTCTTATCTTCAAATGCATTCATTACAGCTCATCAAATATGTCATATTTTCATTCAGTCCATTGTTAGTCTCATTTTGATACCAAGCCATCTTTAAAAGTAATTTTCTTTGTCTTAGTAGACTTATTATTATTGCGTTGTCTCGTCGTTGAATGTTCTCTACGAACACTGTTGCATTTCGCCAGTCATTGTGAGGTATACTTCATTTGCTTTCCTACTTCGTTTCCCCTCTTAGTACATGATTTATCCTTATTTCAACAATTACAAGTGTTATCATTTTGGGTTTCTTATTGTAACATTTTCCCTAAGAAAATAACGTTGGCTGAGGTATTACTCTATTGAGCGCGCGTCGCTCTTCATTTTAACAAAAATTTACAAGGTTTAAGGAAATGAAAGTATTCTACGCTCACTTTCTCGAGGCGGTAATATGTTCAGGTGAAAAAGAAAGATATTTTTCCCACAGCTTTTTCAAATACACCGTCTTGACCCGACTGGATAGAAATTCTCACTCCGTACATTTACTTGAGAGCACCGCAGATTATGATCGAATCGTATCTATGGTTAGACATAACAAAGAGGTCACTTAATACCTCGAGATTATGAGCGAATTATTTCTGAAGTTAGACGAAACATAAAGGTAACTTATTACTATCAGATTATGAGCTAATTTTATCTAAGGTTCATAAACATACAAAGATGACTTAACACCAGATTATGAATGTACTATGTTTGAGGTTAACAAAGTATGAAGGAAATTTTACAGCATTAGATAAAGAACGATGCATGTAAAAGACTAATGATACGAAATCTAAAAACCACTTTAGAAAGCTTGATAATGAACAAATCGTTTTTGAAGTCAGGCAGAAAATGGAAGCGGAATAGAATACCACTTGGAATTTTAATGGTTCGGAGTGATATTCAGTTTTCTTTGGTATTCTGCAATCAGAATTATTAACTATTGATTCTTTTATATTTTTGCAATCACTGATAGATTTGTGTGATGGATTGCAATAATGAAGTAAGTGGAACAGAAAAACATGTTACGGTATAAGTTATCTAACAATCAATATCCTCCGAAATAAGGAACGATCTTTTCGATCATCGATGGTGCTCTCAAATGTAGGAAGAACATATTTAACAAAGTTCAAATGCGACGAGTGCTACACCTGTAGTGTCCAAAACAGTGCGGAAAGGAACACGATTTTCCATGTGTCAGAACTCATTTGACACAACATATAAATCATTTCTAAATTTAAAATACAGTGCATCTATACTTTATCATCACGTTTCATTTCATGCATTGTATTCACGTTACAGTCTCTTTCATTTAATAGTAATAGGTGTTTTCAGTTGTTTCGTTACTTCATTGATGAAATCAGAATCAAACCTTCATTCTTTTTCCTTTTGTGACGAATTTCAATTCTATTCTCCGGACATACAAGAAAAAGTAAAATATTTTACAGGCAAAAGCTCTATTTTTACTCTAATTTTTTTCCCAAACTCGTCAAAAACAGACCTTAATCGTGAAATCTTATTCAGGAACAGGTGTTGGACAATAGCTTCTATCGCACATCCTCCTGCGGCGCGCCGATTGAATGGCAACAAGAATGCCGGCCTCAATTGTAGGCCATGGCGGCAGCGCGCCCAACATTCCGAGGTGTTCGAGAAAGTCGAAAAATCGGATTTGTCCCCAGTTTATTCGCTGCAATCTTGTCATATTGTTGCTCTACCGAGAAGGACATTGCTCCGAACGAAAGTCTTCGGCAGCAAACCTTCATGAGACCAGAAATTACTCAAATATAGCACCAAGCAAGCTGATCAGCTCTAAAAGTCGATCACCTGTATAATAAGTTTCAAATTTCACAAGTCGTTTCTAAAAAATACTGCAGCCTAGGCGAACTGACAATCTAAATTTCCCTTATCACAACTTTGACTTTTCATGTCTTCATCTTAATCATACCGAGTAATTTACATTTCCGGATGCAAGTACGTGCTTATTGATTAAAACAGGTCTGTTCCATCCAACCATGTCATTTCATTTCGTTTCAGTGTTTACTGATCGACACATCCGTTTGCTAATAATTGATGACTGAATTGTATTAAATGCCACTCGAGACGAATGTCTTCTAACTAATGTATCAAAGCCTTCCAAGTGATCTTATTGCAGCTTGTCCCACCATGCTGCTTTCGACAATGAGTGTCTCTTGGAAGCATCAGAGACTCAGACGTTGATGGAAGAGCCTTTCGATGCCCACTAAATAATTCAAATTGTGATAGGCGGGAAAGCGTTGGCTTCACAAAGGCTTGGCTTCAGAAATCGGGAGGGAATCTTTTTTCTATAAATATAAACTGATACGTTCAATTTAGTTCGATATTTTAACCAAGAAATGAGTGTTAATTTCAATAGAAAGTTACTAGAAGCTTGCTGCTGTAATCACGTGTAATAATTAGGAACCATGAAATTATGTAAAAAACTCTTAATAGAAAAATCATGCTGAAATATATGTGATGACAAAGTTTCTGACTTTAACCAATTCAATTTCACTGTTGCATACATGTCACGATTTCCTTTTTTTTCTATGATATTAGTTGCATATTAATTTAGACATCAATGGGCTTTTTAGATTTCTCAATATTTATCAATCGATAAAATAATCTGTTACCACAACCTGCATTGAACTACCGGAAAGAAATTTCAGTAAGACAGCGAAGATATTATAATCTATACTTTGAAACCGTCATTTGATCAGATCATGCTTTTAGATAACGATTATTAATAGGGATGAACATTCTCCCATATGTTCTCGTGAGAAACAGATAACCAACTGCCTGACTGAGGATAACCTACTCCTACATTAAGCCTCGGGTGTGATTGCCTATAACGATGTCCTATCGGTATTACGCAAAGCAAGTGTCTACTCAAATACATAGATAGTAATATCAAAATATACCTAAGCTACCTATAACTTAGTTCTCATTAAAGAGTCTCCTAACAGATTGCAAATAATTCTAATTATATGAAGGGAATGATAGAAGTGAATTATTCTTGAATGCATTTGAAATCTATGGCGGGGAGATGAGCACGAAGGAGGCAGTAGGAGCAACGCTGTCAAGCGAGATCGAACCAAGTTAATACGGGCTTCTCAAAAAATTCTCGAAGAATTAGATATCGATATTTCAAGCTATGTGAAATGAATGATTCTATCTTACGTGGATCGCTGCTTTTCAGAGTGGGATTCGATTTAGGTATTGAGAAACCATCTGAATAGGATTGTAGGGAAGGTAGTGTAGATGCTCTGTCGTGTGCTGAGAACATATCTGTAACGATTCAACAACACCTTTTGTTTCTTTCGAGGTATAATGGGGAGCTACGTGGGCCAGAAATATTCCTGCCTCGGGAAGTTTCCGTTGTTCTCAGGGGCTGTTCAGTTATTTTTACGAAGATGGCTCAACACAATCACTACATCGACACCCATTCTGCATATTCATTATTTCTCATTGACGTCACGATTCTCCCAATTTTTAGCTGACAAATGCGATTTGTTGAATTCCCCCGTGAAACTGCACATGATCCGAGGAAATATGACAACACTTTCGCCCAACTTATATTCTCCCAAATCAAGTCGGAGCTTTCTCCCGGGCCAGTCCATTGTTAATACGAAACAGAAATGTTTCTAGTGCAAAATCGTTGATGTCTACAAATGAAGTAATCTGAACAGAATGAGTCAAATAACCTAAACTAGACTTAAATGAGACTTTCTTCCAAACCGCGACATCGTGACATTGGCTGCCCATGGCAGCAATTGCAGAGAACATTTCGGAGAGGCCGCTCTTCTTCCAAATTGGCAAGTTTGAATTCTGGTCAAGAGTAAAATATGTGACTCTCAAAACTTTATAGTTCTCTTCGTGCAGAATTCTGAGCTTTCTAAAAGTCCATATTTGAGAGCGTCGAATGTCAGTTCCTAGATAAGAGAGTCAGACTTTGTGGCCATCGCCTACAGCTATTCCGGTGGAGGGAAGTGAAGTTATGAAGGGGTCATCAAAACTTCGACGCGATTGAAATCTCCTATAAAGAAATACATGATGACATCGTTTATGATTGTTCGACTCCGTCCTCTTAAGTGCCATAAAATTCTGGAATAACTCAAAATAATGGAAAAGATGCATACGTGTTTTAGAGTCGATAGCAGAAAATTTAAATTTACTATCACACAATTTGCCTGCGGCCAAGCCAATCGTATTTATTGAGCTGTGGTGTATTTGTGTTTGTATTTGTAACATTAACGATGCAATGGTGCATTGATTCAGTGCAGGTTTCTCAAGCAGATAGTAAAATACTAGACGCAACGTTCTATGAACTTATTGTAAGAAATAATTTTTAGTGAAGAATCTGCGAATACGTCTCATTTAGAACATTTTAGAACATTTTGTCGCATTGCATTCGTGTAGAAGTGTCTGGCGAGAGACACTGTCTAAAATTAAGAGTTTGGGTAGTTCTTTGCGCGCAAAGAACTACAAGAAATGTCAGAGACAAAAATTCTTGTTTTTTCTAATTAAACGAGAAGTTTTTTTCAAAACGTAAGAAAATATGAAGCAGAGCTTGACATCTCGACATTGTCAAGGCAAGAAATAAAATTAATGAATATTTTTAGATGTTTCTTACTTGTGATGGCTTAATTTAATGGTGGTGACTTTAACGTTCTATTCCTCAGCTGAATGATTCAGCACCGAGATTTGTGTGTATTTTCCTAAACCCAAATCAATATTTTTCTGATCATATTTCATTGCCTTTTTTTCGTACAAATACAGTAGATTGCTCGGCTATGAACTTCGATGAGATTCACTGTGGTTATAACTAGTAGGTTCGCAAGGAAACCGGGTGTCTGATATTTTTTCTTGCTTCTACACTTAAATGCTACTTCTATTGAATAGCACGCTTGGACAACTGAGAAATACAACGCAATGAAACAGTATACAGGTTTCAGGAATACAGTTGACACATTCACTGTTTCAAAGTCATTGAGAAAATAATTACAACATAAATCATTGTA
>JACJUY010001764.1:107716-119313 GCA_014220935.1 Platorchestia sp. MABIK
CTTCGATGCCAAAAAAATGGTCGAAAAATCTGAGAAAAAATATTAATTGAGTTTTTGCTTAATTTTATCTGTAAATACATATACTTATGAAAACCTTGCTCAAATTAAATAAAAAATATATTAAATGCATTGCATAGACCATGAAATTTACACTGAGTGGATATCAACAGCAAATTGCACGTGTCAAACTTCTGGAATGTCAATAAACAAAGTTGCAGGAATACCATGAATTGCCCTAATTTTGAAATTTAGTTCAAATTATTTCCCTACTAGTTGAATCACCCTGAAATTTTGTCAATTTCCTTAAACTGGAAGCGCTTGCCATCTAGGAACTAGAGTTCCCGTCAGGAGGCTATGGGTTGAAACATTTTACAGACCACCATGATAAGCATACTTCCGTTTCCTTTACTTTTCGTAAGCGTGTATCTGTTTTTGAGGAGATGGTTGCCAGCTTCTCTAGATATATTATACATATATACGAAGTCAATTACTCATACATAATTACAATTCATCTAGAGTCAATTACTTTTCTATAAAATACGATATATTCCACGAACAATTTCACCTAGAAAACCTCGTCGTACTGTACAACATGTGCAAAAAAGTTATCGGGAGGCTTCCTGATTTTAAGTAAAAAGGAGAGAACTAAAAATACCGTATAAAACATTTACTCGAATTAAAAATTGCAAGTAAAACAATAAAATTGAACGTTTCGAGCATTCGCTCATCTTCAGCAAAAAACAAATTTACCTGAAAAAGCATGAAATGAATTAGAAAGTTAATAAATTGAAAAAACAAACGAAACAAAAACTATTCTTAAAAAAAAAAAAAAAACTACCTGTTAACTATTGACAACGGAAATGAACCGATTTTAAACAACCAACTTAGTTCATTTCCGTTGTCAATAGTTAACAGGTAGTTTTTTTTTTTTTTAAGGATAGTTTTTGTTTCGTTTGTTTTTTCAATTTATTAACTTTCTAATTCATTTCATGTTTTTTCAGGTAAATTTGTTTTTTGCTGAAGATGAGCGAATGCTCGAAACGTTCAATTTTATTGTTTTACTTGCAATTTTTAATTCGAGTAAATGTTTTATACGGTATTTTTAGTTCTCTCCTTTTTACTGTACAACATTCATCATACATGTAGTTTTTCATGCAAAAAATAAAACATCGAAAAAAACGCCGCTCTGTGGAGGTGCCTTCTTTTCTGTTATTGCAGAAATATGAACTAACCAG
The DNA here is from genome assembly GCA_014220935.1 of Platorchestia sp. MABIK. Taxonomy (NCBI): domain Eukaryota; kingdom Metazoa; phylum Arthropoda; class Malacostraca; order Amphipoda; family Talitridae; genus Platorchestia; species Platorchestia sp. MABIK. Next base: position 108,952 of record JACJUY010001764.1, read on the forward strand.
TTCCTCATAAATACTGACTTAACGCATCTTTTAATTCAACTCGTCACAGTTTAATGAGATATTCTTCTATTCTTCCGAATAAATTAATGAGCTGCATCTGATTTCATGTCATATTGAGTGTCCATGAATTTATTTCTGAGGGACATCCGATGAATAAAAATCGATGAAATGTTATATCGGCTATGATGAAAGAGCTATTTTCATTTAATAATGGCATGATCTTCGATGAACGAAGGATATAGATTCCTTTTGCCATGCTAGTCGAAGGTGATTCGAGGAAGCTCAATTTCAATTCCAGTTTTAATTTATGAGAAATGTGGTTTTTACCAATTCTCGATTCTTAAATACGTTGGTAGATGAGCTAATGAAGTCTTTTAAATAACACCACATTATGTCCAATTTAGGACGGCGAACCTTGGTACGATGCGCCTAAAGCAAAAGCAGCCCTCATGTGCAGTACGAATCGGTGGGTTTTCCTAAGATATTTAGAGATTCAAATAAAAACAATATATTAGTGCGAAGGTTTTTTGTTTTTAGAGTACACTACATGGAGCAGAAACTCTGGATGATTCCCAAAGCCCTCCAGCACGAGATGAAGGAGAACTTCGATCTCTTCTTTCCACACCTCATGGGATTCTTCTAGGATCTGCTTCTACATTTGCTCTAAGCATTGTTGTCCGATGTTGTCTCTTAACGGTAAAGTTAAATCATTTGCATGAGTTTCGTCTCCATGAGAATGTGAGTTCATTGTTCAAATGTACTGATGTCCGCACATTAAGATCGTTAATTAGCTAAGAATTCTTTTTTTCTGCATGTTTTTCCGCTTGTGCTATTTTTGGCACCTCCAAGCACCACCCAGCACTTTATATCTACAGCACCAACAACCTACACCAACATGCACGTTCAACTCTTGCTTCCCACAACGGCAAGCAACACATCTCATACTTTTTCCATTCGAGATCTTACACAGCGCACGTTCGACCACCGCGGTTTTCTACGGTTAAATTTCACTCATGGAACCTCCAACTTACTATAGTGTACTCGGCTCGCTGAGCTGGCACCTCTGAATCTCATTTATTTCTGTTACTTTACTCGTTCCATCAAAACAAAGTCCAAGAGTATCCAGTCACTTTAATTTGCTCCTCAATGTTGACAAATTTTCTAATCGTTTCTAATTGATATGAAACTTCTGTTTAAGACCTCTATCCAAACTCGTTATAATGTACTAAGATATTTCTTTGTTCAGCAAAACTCATGTAGAAGCGGATACATATGACGTATCCGCAACGTACAATATCAAATCCGATAAGGCCCCAAAGTTGCTCAGAAAAATCAGGTTTTCTATTGTATGGGCTCGAGTCTCGTCAAAGACAGAAAATTGCTTCCGTCGGCACCTTATCGTCTCGCTTAAGCCACTCAGCGCCATTATTTTTATCAGTTCCCAGTTGAGTGATGGTCGATACCCAGGGGTGGCATTCAAAAGTTTCCTGAGCCTGTCTGGAGATCGACGCATTCAAGCAATACGTTCCCGAAGCGAAATTTGACGTACGCCATTCTTTTAATGCAGGCATCTTCGGTTTTTACGCACAGAGAGATACAAATGGTATCAGAAATAAGTTTGTGTTACTACTCGTATTTGATTCAAAAGCTTGAGGGGAAAATAAGTCTCCGTGGGTGAAGAGAACTGCGTTGAAATTTTTCAAGATCTCGATGTGGATCACAGTCGGAAATTTGGAGTAGCTTTGAAAATAATCAAAACTGTTTAGAGGTGAATTCATATATCTTCTCAATTCATCAGCAATTCAGTTCGAAATATTCATTTAAAAACATTTCTCCCTTTTGCAAGAACGATTAAGATGGAAACATCATTCCAAAAATAAGTTCAGTAAGCGAGTTTTACATTTGCACTCTTAATTTTGAGGTCTGGACCAGTTGAAAACCAAATGAATTCTATTTTGTTCGGATAGACTTAGAAAAATGTCAGTTCTAATTTTACTCATATGATTTCAAGTAATTGAGTTGCTTGCGAGCTGATCAAAAACCCAAGACGAGGTCGCACAACAGTCTGTGTAAAGGTATAAGGAAATTCATGGATTAAAGTTGAAGATTTTCCCTCGCGGTATAAAAGTGTCACTGTATCCAAGGCCTGCAAACTAGGCTTCTTCCATTGTGGTCAAATCGTTGAGCTGTACACGCAAGGTTTGGCACAGTGCGCAATCGGTGCTGAGGTAAAACGCAGTAAAACAGAGATCTACCCCGACTTGAAAGAATTGGGTTAGACCTCTGTTTTACTGCATTTTACCTCAGCACCGATTGCGTACTGCACCAAACCTTGCGTGTACACTGTACAGCTCAGCGATTTGACAATGAAACAATTCACTAGCATTGAGTTTGAAAACTATTGGGCTTTCGTCAAGATATATGATGATCTTTGAAACACGTTAAGGCACTCAATGATGTCAATTTCATTCCAATGACCAATGGGCTACACCTGGGGCAAAAGGGTTTGGAAAGTAAGAAGCGTCTGTAACAGCCTCATCTGCTTCCACTTCACAAATTAAACAGGTTAGGGTCTGTTAGGATGCATCAAACATGTGATTTAGAAATGTGGAGCAGCGTTTTCTTTTCTAATGACATTCCTGATGGCTTCCAACGTTACTGGCATGGCCAGGATTTCCCCGATGAAACGTATTCTACGCGGTAGAGTGGCATGGCAAAGGTTCTGTCACGGTGTGGGGTGGCATTTTCTTGTGATGTGAGATGGAACTTTAGATGATTGGACGCGGAGATGATTGAACGCGGAGATGATTGGACGTCAAACAGCGGCCAATTCTGTTAACATATTGCAGAGAGGATACATCAGGATGGAGAGCTCTCGCATATGCTTTGATGAATGGTTCTTATAACAGGATAATGCAGCAATCCACTTTGTACGTCTGACCATGACCATGCCTGCTCCCTAGATTTGAATGCGATGTAGAACGTTTGGGGATAGAGGGTGAGTTTACCTGCTGAAATGGACAATGACCTGAGACAGTGCATTATTTTTGAGACACCACCTTCACCGCTTGAAGTAATCTTCCTCCAACTCTAATGGAATCTCTTATTACTAGTATGCTGACAATAAGCACTCCACCCTTCATTGTGGAGGATAGTTCTACTTTCGGATTCACTGATCATAAATTTCCAATCAGCTGGCAAGCATCTTGGTTACTTAAAATTAATTTTATAGTTGAATTAATTAGCAAAAATTGTTGGTCTCGTTTCTCCTTTACCTTTCCCAATGTGGAAATTTTAGTTAAAAAACTATCTAAATATTTTCCAGTTTAACTTCACAATACGTTAACTGTGTTTTTGACTTATGGTATTCTGCAGGTTTAGAATAAATTCATAATCAAGTAGTCTCAGAGACAAGGTCTCAGTGCAATTATTACCTCTGAAAACTAAGCAGGTATAAATGCTAAACAATAATTTATATCAAACTTGAAATCTGACCCAAAATATATCAGTCCGATTAAATATTAGCTAAACGTAAATTTATTTCAATGGAAGACCACCTTTCCTCTTGAGTCGTTTTACCAAATATTTATCCTAAAAAAATCTATCAACCAAATATCGTTTTCTGACGTTAATGATGAATTTTGTTACGATGAACACATTAGAGAGCTTGACGTGGGTCTTTTTATACCTACACATATCTGTTCTGATGTTTACACAGTATTTTGAAAGTTTGACGTCCATGGATTCATAGTGTTAATGTTAGTTATAACGGATCAGAAAAAGAAACTTCGCGAGTAGTCTCCGACGCGGCTCCAACATCGAGGATGCGAGCGGTTTTCTGAACACGTCCCATAACCTCAACAGGTAGAATGAAGGTACTTCCTGGTAAAAAGTTTCGTATGTCAACATAGCTTTATCACCCCCGACATTTTGTTGATGTCAATGAACTTTACGTAAGTCAATGAACTTTACGTGTGAGCAAGGCTCCTTCTCTAGCCGAAGTTCACATTAATATCAAGAGGCGAGAGCCTCGGAACACCGAAATGGCACGCTACAAACAGAGAGGGAGAAAATAATGAGTTTTCTCGTGTGTTTGCCTGAATATTATTCTGTGACAAAAATCATCTGTAGAAGCACAATTCCAAACTCACTGTTATTTCTGGTTTAATGGCCAAAGTTCACTTCCATAGGAATAAGTCTTGAACTACGATACAATATTATTAACCAATCCAATCCAAATACTTTATCATGTTGTGCAATTTATGCCATACAATGCATCTCAATTTCATTCTTAAAAGCCCTAACGACGTTAGTGATCTTGATTTTTTAGACACCCTTGGACGTTCAGAAACTTACATCTGGGCAAAATTAATTTATATGCACATGGATACGTTCATTTCTATAACCAGAACTTCTTTGAGGAACTTTTCAGTGGGTCACTTTATTCAAATTGCTGATACTTAGGTTATCTGCTGCACGAAGAAGGAACAAAGCAAATACAGCCGCTGGCAACTGCATGCTTCAACTACAGTCATGCGCTTAACTGCTACTCTTATTTTTACCTACCAAATCCCGTACTATAGTTATATGTCAGTAAATGAATAAAATTCACTAAGATGATCTGAATATTTTTTCAAGTTTTTTCATAGCAAGGAGTGAATACTGGCAATGGAGCTCAATTTTTCAAAGCATTCGCTTCTCAATATTTATTTACGGAGATGTTCTCAAGTGACATTAGATTGATATCACTTCAATAGCCTAATGTTTCTGCTGATTTTTTAACTTACCCTGCAAAAACTCAAAACGAGTAAATTTCACGTCATATGTACGTACTATAATATTTTTCGAATATGATCACTGGCACTTGAAGTTTTCTTTCCTTAATGCTAGGAGAGATCACCATTGAGTCGTTAAAAATGCGAGTATTGTTTAACACTAAAAGTTAAAATTCGGTGCTTTGTGCAATGATATGATAGTATTGAAATTTAAAAGCAGTTTTCAATGTATTTGAATGAAAGTTTTTTAAACTGAACCCTCCCACTGAGTGTCGAGTACTGTGCTAATTATTGTTTTTTAACTCAAACACCATACCAAAATGTTTACCCTCAACGTTAATGTTGGAAATTGACACAGCTTCTTTTCTTAAGTAAACTAAGATACCAATGACTACAAATATTCATCTGTCCTTAATGTCCACGAACTTCATTTTATGCAGCCAACCTAAAAGAAACACTTCTTTTTCATTTCCTGCATTGCGTTCACTCACTCGTCTCTCCCTCGAGAAACCCAAGCACTTGCTACCCCGGTGCGGCTTTGTCAAGGAATAGTTCGGAATGAAGCATGTATTTTGCCAGCGTGTATTTGAGGGCAGAATTACTGTAGACCAGACTTGTTTAAACTGCTGTCCCTCAGAGAATTGTCGCACCGCGTGTGTATTTGGTTTTGGTCTTATTTTTTGGTATCTTCTTCCAGCTTCAAGCCCGAGCAATTTAGTTCCTTCGCGTTACTTCAACAGTATTAAATGTGTTGGCTTCTTTGGGGATTTTGAATTCGAGCTGGAAAATTATCTACGTGCAGATATTCATAATAGAATTTTTGCATGGGTTTCTTCCGTCAACATGGTGGCGTACAAGCGAGTAAAGATCCAAAATTTGAGCCAATGTTAGATCCCAGAAAATAGGAGAACCACTGAATCCACGTGAAAATTAACAAATGTTATTAAAAAATAATCGAATATTTATTTTTTGTCGCATTTAGAGTAGTATTTATTTATAAGAAAGATTTTTGTACTTATTAAACTTCAACAGGCTAGTTACATTTTTCGCCTGGATAATTGGTTGTTACAAAGTCAGTTATAATATTAGACACAATTCAAATTTCCCATGTACTGTGAGTACGATCTGTAATAAAAATTCACTACCTACGGAAAAACATTCCTAAAAAACTCATTCAACAAGCGATGTGACTTAACAAGTCACGAGCTGTGTAGAATCTACAAAAATGTGTAAATGGGTGCGGACAATCGCAAATACAAACCATTGACATATACGTGACTAGTTTGGTGAGCAGTTTGTGCTTCCCTCGTTAAAAACAGAGGTGAGCACCGGCGCAGAAAAGCACAGTAATTAAGTACTGCGAAGCAGAGTAACGTCGTGACTTCGGTAAAGTGGCATTTTTGCGCAGCTGCCTTTCAGCACTGCCTGGCCAGCCACGTGAATGATGCGCTGATTGGTGAGGACATTCTCAATCACGGCACAGATTTATAATAGGGTGAACATTCTGTAAACACGTTTTCGCGTCTCCATAAGCAATAGACTGGTCGACCCAAAGCAGATTTAAGTTCTATTCCGCTGCCACTCGAACGACTCTTCCGCGTCAAGGAAAAGTACTTTTCTTTCACACGTTACTGTTGTTTGAACATCATACAACGGTATTTTAAAATCAGTAATGAATTGGTAAGGACTATTAGCTGTTCACAGAATTTTATTTGATTCGATTTCTTGCTTCAGTTATCGCACTTGTTTGTGATAGTGCGATGAATAAATTCATTTTTGATGGAAGAAATGTCCACGTGAAACAACGATCAGAAAGGATACGGGCAAACAGAAATCAACCTAACTAGTTTTCAATAACCAGCTCAGCTGAAAATTAATCAATATAAGGGCGAGTGTCAGCACCCGAAATCGTAAAAAAATTCCATGCATGATCGTAAGGATATATAAAACGTTCAATCTCCTATGCAACAGCAACCAAAAATTAAGATTATTAAGCGCATGTTGCGGCTATTGAAATCCAAGAGCCTCTGTCGTCAATGGGTTCGGTCTGTTTAGACATAACTTTTAGCGATATTAAAATTTCGTAGATCTTTGGCAGGCTTAATTTCGATATGGACTTCTTTGTGTAGCAACGTAAGAAGAAAGACTGCTTGAATCCACTGAAAGATAAAAATGTTCCACCGCGAGAAATATTCATGTTAATCTCCGAGCTACCTCTTCTGTAGTGAATATAGTTAAAATGCAATCAAGCGCGAGTACAAAATTGGTTGTGGTGCAATTCTTGTCTGTTCAAAGGACGCTTCGTAAAAACTACAGAACAACTTACACATTCAATCAGACGTTCGCCAACATACTAATATGTACTCTGTGAGGCCCAATATCAAGTTAATCATTACATCAAGGAATCAATGTCGATTTAAACTAAAGGTTTTCCTAAAATTTTTATCAGACTCAAAGTCGAAATGTAATTTTTTCAGCTGCACTGATTTCATGCTACAAAAAATGCTTAAAATTTACGGAAACGTTACGCAGTGTTGGAAGGGAGTTTAAATGTAAGCGTATGCAGTCAGTTATAGAACTTAATTGCCCATTCACAATTTTTACTTTTGCATCATTTTTTATGGCGAGGTTTCCGCTCGTAAGAGGAAAACATTTTAGCATTGTATAATGACTTCTGCATCAAGTGCGCCAATTCTCTAATTTGAATTCAGCGAAGCTGAATACTCTAATTCAATACAGAAATAAAGCGGGATCTTACAGATCGCTCGTAAAAATACTACGAAGGGAAAACTTTGTCTATCTCAGAGAAAAGTAATTTACGCCATTTTATTACTGATCATCTCGCTCCTAGAGCGAACATTTTACGTGTAATAATCATGAAGACATCACTGCTTCTGAGAAAATTCGAATGAAACAGAAAAATGTATTGAAATTGTTCTCAGGCTCATAGAAAGGTACTCAAGGGGATGAGAAAAGGCTACATTGAGTACCAGAAAAGGCTATATATTTATTTTATGTGAACCGAAATGTACTCTTGCGCTTAAACGGTACATTAATAGTCATCTTCAGAATGTTTGAATAAATTTTAATAAATTATACTAGATCAAAACATATATTTGATCAAGATTTTGACAGAAGGATTAACTGTGACTTATGAAACAAAATGAACTTGTAAAAGTTGCGATCAGAAAAGTTTGAAACAATTCAAACAATTTAAAAAAATATATTTACCACATGTAATACAGTAAAAGATTGCATTTTAACTCTAGAACAATTATTGACACGTTTGAGTATAGCTGCTTGTGGGCCCGAATAAGTTCAGCGACTTCTAGGGCATCCTGTCATCTAAGCTATTTTTAAAGTGTACAGTTATATTTAACCTAATATACTTAACCTAGGGGCATACAAGACTGATCATGTTTCGATGCTTAATTTTTCAGATAAAACAGTTAATATGCATTGACTAGATGGGAACAGTATATTCAAGAAAACGATTAGGAGCATAAGATCTATGTTATTAATCATGACAGATTACCTTATCAAGATAAGTCGAATAACAAAAGAAAAGAAAAAATATTTACTCCAATTTCCTTATGTGATTAATACTTCGATAGGAAGAGAGATTCAAGATTAGTTTTAAAAGCTTTAGAAGAACTTTTTCCACGCGTCTCAGTAGGGATTGCATTCCAATTCTTAGTTCCAATGAAGAGGATACTGTGCTGTGACCGAGATTTTGAATGATAAGGAAGTATATTTATGAAGTTACTTCTGTTTCGTGTTCAATGATTAAGATGGCCAGTTTGAGCAGTTAATTATTATTTGAGTTCTCTGTCGCCATCATCAGTTAGTGTTTTATACATGAAATTACAAATGGAGAGCTTGTGGAGATAAAAAGCTTAAGTATTTTTAAGCTTTTGAATGAGTCATTTGAATTTGTGCGTGCATTAAATTCTAATTTCATTATCGCTCAAATGGTTTTTTTTTGCAGTTCAAAGAGCAATTTGTTTTTATTTTTATCAGTTCCGTGACAAGCTTCTATCCCGTATTGTAGATATGGTGAAATGATCATTCGTTGAAGTATTTTTGAAGCTTCTTCAGTCAATACCGTTTTTACTTTAAGAAGGATTCCAACAGATTTCGATTTTTTGTACTGATATATGGAATATGCTTTTTGAATGTCAGGTGTTTAGCTAATTCCAAGTCAGAAAATTATCGTCTGACCGACGATAATTTACATCTGAATTTACCGGTAATTATCATCTTCTTCCTACAAACCGACGATATATCGTCGGAATTAGTGTCGCGAATGTCTCGTATTATCATCTGATTAACGGTAAATTACCGGTTTTTACCGTAAATTTTGGACGAAGATCGACGATAATAACCAGTTAATTACCGGTTGTTAAACGGTTATTATAGTCGGTCTTCGTTCAAAACTTACGATAGTGACCGGTAATTTAACGTTAAAAATAGCTACTCTAACCACTACATTCCGGGAGATTCATAAGCAGTGCAACGATTTTTCTTAAAAATTGCGAATTGCTTCCAAAAACAATAAACCACATCTCGTGAAACGCATCTGTCCAATTACCATGAATTTGAAGACTTCAAAAAAATTAGCGAAATTACTTATTCAAATTCAACAAATTTGTTTAATACTGTATATATTTCATCAAGTTTCTTACAAATTGCGATAATTGAACAGATTAGTATTACAGGGTGAGGCCTATTGTAACAAGTAACAATGCATGGTTAGAAAAATTAGCTGCGATGCAGATGAATGCTACATTAAGAGGGCTCAAATTGTCATCTTCATCGTAGAACACGAGACTATTTCAATAAGTCTCAAAGTACAATGTAAAGTCATTTCAAATCGCCACTGATTTATAAATTGGTTAAAACATTACAAATGTTCATTAAATAAATTTATTTCAATTTCAACAGCCGACATTTGACTATTGAAACAAATTCTTACAAAAATATCTCCGGCACGCAAAGAATTCCATCACAGGTTGTTTGTAAGACTCATCACTGCAAACACCACGTATATAACATTCATTTAAAATTAACTACCACCACAGAAGGACTCATCAAGCAACCGATAACTAAGAAGATTTTCCCAATTTTAAATTAAATTTGCACACTTCCATTCTTAGACATCAAATATCTACAATGACCAACCCTCTCAACCACTACACATCTTCGTCCTTTAATTGGAATGAGGAGACGACAGGGCCTGCACAAATGCTATCGAGTCGCAAGTAACAGAGGACGGGTTATCCTCCACAGCTATACCTCTTCAGAAGAAGTTACTCTCCGCCTCACTCTTCTATGCGGCTCCGACGTTTGTACTCTCTATGGATTCTTAATTTACAAGATATTCACATCATAAGCAACTGAAAAACTCAAATGGAACATTTCCATAAAACATTTCCATTTTTTTCCAATGGAACATTTCCATAAAACTGGTGCTATTAGGCACAGAAATTTTCGTAATGCCGAAACCTCCTGTTCGATTAAACAAAAATAAAATCCGCAGAAAAAATACAACATGCATTGAATTCTTTTTGGTTCCAAAAATAGATGA
>JACJUY010001765.1:0-14187 GCA_014220935.1 Platorchestia sp. MABIK
GTTTCCAGTACGGAAGCTTCTACCGCGATGTTCGGCCACTCTGATATAAAAATTGCGTGACGTCATGCAAAATTGCGTCCCAATTTTTCATGATCTGTTTTAATTATTGTCTACAACATTTTTGTTTCTTCTTTTATTGCAGACACAATGAAATGTATTTTTGAACTGATGATGGAGCTGGACTCCGAAACGTTTTCCAATTAAATATGATTAATTTCCTTGGAATTTTCTTCGTTTTGAAGTTTTTAATCAAATTACATTCTTTTGACTTCATAGTAAAGTATTACCCCGGTAAACAAAATTTTGTTGCCGATTGTTTGAGCAGATTACCTGAACAACTGACTGCATCTGACCTAGATAGCTGTGCGGTGCTTGAAGACGTAGAGGTGTGCGCCGTGACTACCAGGCGGGGTGCATTGAACTTTGGCGACTCGCAGACGCAGCAAGACCGAGCGGCGTCACCGGAGACGACCGTACCCAAATTAACAGAGTACATTCCCAAAATGACGGATGTATCTTGGGGACTAGACGAATTTCGAACTGAGAAACAGCAGGACCCATTTTGTTCCGAAGTTAGGGATGCATTACTAAATGGTAATAAGTCTACTATTCCCGACTTGCAAAATTATTTAATTTTAAACTACGTGCTTTACCGACGAAGATAGATTGACTCGAGAACTAGTACTATTTTGACTTCGGTTATGCCGACGTCGCTGATGAACAAGGAGGTGCTCGGTATTCATTCATTGTATCATACTGATGCGTTACACACTTTGTTTAAATTTAAGTTACGTTGTTTCCATTTACTGGAGAAAACTATGATTCGTAAGTTTGTAAAAATGTGTGAGGTCTGTAAAATTCTTAAAGCTAATGCAACCGTGCCCATTAAGATTCTAAACGCGCCCATAGCAACAGAACCATTCGAGATTGTTTCGATGGATTTTCTTGGACCGCTCCAAGCAACGGAGCAACAAAATAGATATATTTTGGTCATAATTGATTTGTTCTCTAGATATTGTAAGTTGTATGCCACCTCAAATCGGTTGGCAGATACGGTTATTTCGTGCCTAAATGGCTGTTTTTCAACTTTTGGGTATCCCAAAACTTTGCTTAGTGATAAAGCATTGGAATTCAAATCATTGGCAGTAAAACATTTTGCTAAAATTCACGCCATTGCAAAGACGGAGGTCCTACCATGGAGTCCTCATAGTTACGCTATTGTGGAGAGAAATAATAGGAAGATCATAAATTTACTATAATTGTACGTAAATTCCCTGATTCACACAGAATGGGATCAGTGCCCCGAAATGGCGGAAAATGCGATCAATAATTCGTTAAATTCTACGTTGGGTGATACACCCAGTTACATTATTTTTGGTAGAGATGCTTGTCCAAATTTTCAGGTGGAAACTATTGAAACAATTTACAGTTTTGATACCGATGTTGATTTAGGAAAGTTTAGAGCTAAAGAAGCGTCTCGTATCGTTGAAAATGTTAGGACAGTGATTATCAACAATTCAGGCAACAGGCAATGTACCATAACCTGAGACGTAAAGATAAAAATTTTGTCCTAGGAGATCGAGTCCTGTTAAGGAACCATTTGAAAAAAAATTAGAATTATCTTGGTTAGGTCCAGGAATCATTACAAAAATTAACAGAAACTATGTAGAATTGAAAATTGGAAATAAAGTTCACAAGAGTAACAAAAACCACGTTCTACCTTTACGTTAGACGACTTGAACGATGTTACGACCTACAACTGACTGCATTACAATGCTAGCATATTATTTCATGCGTTTACAGGTTTCTAGTTTCAAGTTTGATGTTTCATTGTTTATGTATATATTTCAGCTATTTTCCTTGCGTTGTATTATAATCTCGTTTCTGTTTTTACTTTTCATTATAGTTTTCTGTACCCTAGTATGATTTAAGTGTGCAAATGAAAGTGGCACGTACTGTGGCACGTTTAAGTATGCAAATGAAAGTGGCACGGTGCTGACTCCGGGATTTCTAATGCGGTAGCTCAGCAGCGAGCGTATCTACTCGGACCTGGGTAGCATTCACGTTGATACAATTGTTGTTTCAATTATTGTTACCATTTTAAAATTGTACCGTTACTATTGTTGTTTTGGATTTTGTTTCATTTGAGGCCATGCTAATCAGACTGTTTCTGTTTCGATTTCAGAGCAAAATAGGAAGACGTAACAGCCAAACACCCAGAAATATGGAAAATAAAGTGACCAGAATAAGCGTGGATACCCTCACTAACGCTCTGTCCCAGCATCAGGGCAGGGTGTCCGAGGAATGGATAAAGGCAAATGCTCAGGTTGATCTCCTTCCAAATCGTGTGTCGGACCTGGCATTAATATTCATGGTGTTGTTCATCATGGCCCTAGGGGTGATGATGTACTATACGTGCCGGGAGGTGAATGTGCTAACGGAACGGGTGCGTTCGGAGGACTTCATCCTCCGACGTCAGCAATTGCGTTCCATTGGTCCCATTGACCAATGAAGATGGGCGAGCCGCAGGTGTTCCAATTGCGGTTGTAGCACCCGGCGTTATGTCCCTCCAGTCATAGTGATGGGTGGACTGGTAGTGAAGGGCTCAAGAAGACCTCGACGGTCGAGTCAAACATTGGAAAGTTTGGAGACCGAGGTTTAAGTAGAAGTTTAGTTTATCTATATTTGTTTATCCATATAATCAAGCATTATAATCACTATAATCGATATATAATCTATTGTGTTTTACCATGTAACCGTGGTAATATGTTTTTGGTGAAATTGTTTCGAGTATGCATTATGTATTTATTTATTTTGATTTCTGAGGAATTTATAAGCGAATATAATTTTCTGTTCATGTGCGAGTTAGTTTTGATGTACAAAATTCGTGCACGACGTGGTTATTTTTATATGCATTTAGTGTTATTCAGTTTTAAATGATGTTTATTTGCGGGTGTTTAATTAATTTACCTGCGTTATTATTCGGTTATTGGTTACGTGATCCGGTGCGAGTGTCGCATTTAGCGTAAGTTGGTACTAAAACGTATTCTTTATATTATGGTTTCGAATTTTTTTGTGTACACTTTTACGTTTCGTTGTATTGATGTTCATTTTCGTTTTGCGATCCGTAAAATTATGAATTATATTTTTTATGTGTTTTTAGCTGGTGTGTCCTTTTTCATTATGTACGTGTTTTGAGAAGTAGCTCGTTTGAAGTTTGTTTTGATGAAGAGGGGAATTTGATATTTTACTTGCGTACCCTTTTATCTATATTAGATTGACGCGTTGGTTTAGTTTTTCAGTATTGATATCTATTGTTTTTGCTAGGCCAAGGTTAGTATTGTTTTTGGCGTTAATACGCTGTGTGAGGTTAACTTGTTGTATTGATTTTTGAATTTTATTTTTAATTTTGTTTCGTGCGTTTTTGTGGGTGGCGCTAAATCCTACGGTAGGGGGAGGTGTGTGCGTGCATTTGTTCGAAAATGTGTCAGTACAACGCCCTCGATGAGGGGTGCCGCAGTGCGCTTGCTGAATCAGCAAGATACCACATATAAATTAAGGTGCGGGGCCTTCAGCGCCGCATTTGTCTTTACTCCCGGTGCTCCAAGTAAACATCGCCGCTCTCATTCACTCACTCACTCATTCACTCATTCACTCATTCACTCATTCACTCATTCACTCATTCACTCATTCACTCACTCAATCAATCACTCACTCATTCATTCACTTTTTCCCTCATTCACTCATCCACTCATCCACTCACTCATTCACTCATTCACTCACTCACTTACTCAATCCCTCACTAACTCATTCATTCACTCAATTACTCATTCATTCACACATCCACTCGGAACACGGCCTTACACGGCCTCACTCGGCGTCACAATGCTTCACACGGCCTCACACAGCTTTCACCTGGCTTCTACACATCTTCACAGGGCCTCACAAGGCCTCTCATGGCCTCACACAGCTTTCACCCGGCCTCTACACATCTTCACATGGCCTCACAAGGCCTCACACGGCCTCACACGGCCTCACACGGTCTCCTCTCGGCCACCACACAGCATCACACGGCCTCACACGGCTTCACAAGGCCTCCTTCTAGCCTCCACACGGCCTCACATGGCATCATACGGCCTCATGCGAACTCACACGGCCTCTCCCGCCCTCACACGGCTTCACACGGCCTCGAACAGCCTCACACGGCCTCTTCTTGGAATCAACCCATCCTCGCACAGCCTCACACGGCTTCACACAACCTCACACGGCCTCACACAGCCTTCTCACGGCCTCAACACATCCTCACACCGTTTCACACGGCATCACACGGCCTCACACGGCCTCCCCTGGTCTCACATGGCATCACACGGCCTCACACGGCATAACACGGCCTCACACAGCCTTAAACGGCCACCACACGGCCTCACATGGAATCACAGGGCCTCACTCGGCCACACGCGGCCTCACACTTCCTCACGCGGCCTCACAGGGCCTCACTCGGCCTCAAACAGACTCACTCGGCCTCCTCCCGGCCTCCACACGGCCTCAAACGGACTCACACGGCATAACACGGCCTCAAACTGCCTCACACGGCTTCACACGACCACACACCGCCTCACTCGGCATCACACGGCCTCACACGGCCCCCTCTCAGCCTCCACACAGCCACAAACGGCCTCACACGACCTCACATGGTCTCACATAGCTTCACACGGCCTATCACGGCCTCACATGGTCTCCCACGACCACATAGGGCCTCCCTCCTGCCCCCACACGGCTTCACATGGCTTCGCACGGCCTCGAACGGCCTCACACTGCCTCACACGGCCTCACATGGCCTCACATGGCCTCAAAGGGCCTCACACGGTCTCCCTTGGAACCATACGGCTTCAAACAGCCTCACACGGTCGCAAACGGCCTCACAAGGCCTCCTTCCGGCCTCCATACGGCCTCACACGGCTACACACTGCTTGACACGGCCTCACACAGCTCATACGGCTTCACACAGCTTCACTCAGCCTCACAAGGCCTTCCTCAGCATCCACACGGCCTCGAACAGCCTCACACGGCCTCCCCCGCCCTCACACGGCTTCACACGGCCTCACACGGCCTCACACGGCCTCACACGGCCTCACACGGCTTCACACGAACTCACATGGCCTCACACGGCTTCTTCTGGTCTTACACAGCTTCTCAAGGCCTCACACGGTATCCCACGGCCTCACACGGCCTCAAAAAGCCTCCTCCTGGTTTCCAAACGGCTTCACAAGGCTTAATACAGCTTCACACAGCCTCACACGGCCTCAAATGGCATCCTCCTTTCTTCCACACAGCGTCACACGGCTTCACACGGCCTCACACGGCCTCACACGGCCTCACACGGCCTTCTCCAGGCTTCTACACGGCCTCATACGGCTTCACATGGCATCACACGACCTTCACGGCCTCATCACACGGCTTCACGCGGCCTTAAACGGCCTCAAACGGCCTCACACGGCCTCACATGGCATCACATGGCCTCTCACTGTCTCCTCCCGGCCTCCACACGGCCTCGCGCAGCCTCAGACGGCATCACAAGGCCTCACACGGCCTCCTCTCGGCTTCCACACGTCCTAACAAGCAATCACAAGGCTTAATGCGGCCTCACACGGCCTCACACGGCTTTAAATGGCCTCACACGGCCTCTGACAGCCTTCTCCCGGCCTCCACATGGCCTCACACCGTTTCACACGGCATCACAGGGCTTCACACGGCCTCACACGGCTTCCTTTGGCCACACACGGCATCACACGGCTTCCCATGGCTTCACACGGCCTCACACGCCCTACTTCCAGCCTCCACACTGCCTCACATGACAAAAAAGGCCTCTCACGGCCTCCACCCGACCTCACGCGGCTTCAGATGGCATCACACGGCATCACACGGCCTCACTCCGGCCTCACACGGCCTCATTCCGGCCATCACACGGCCTCACATGGCCTCATACGGCTTCACACGGCCTAACACGGAGTCTCACAGCAACCCCTCCGGCCTCCGCACAGCCTCTCACGGCCTCACACAGCCTAACACGGCTTCACACGGCCTCACACGGCCTCACACGGACTCCTTCCGGCCACCACATGACCTCACATGGCCTCACACGGCCTCCTCTGGCCTTACACAGCTTTACAAGGCCTCACACGGTCTCCCACGGCCTCACACGGCCTCAAACGGCTTCCTCCCGGTCTCCAAACGGCTTCACACGGCCTCATCCGGCTTCACACGGCCTCACATGGCCTCACACAGCCTTCTCTCGGCCTCCACAAGGCCACACCCCGTTTCACATGGCATCTCACGGAATATCACGGCTTCATCACACGGCTTTGCAAAGCCCTACACGGCCTCACACGGCCTCATACGCCCTCCTTCCAACCTCCACACGGCCGCACACGGCATAAAACGGCCTCACACGGCCTCCACCCGGCCTCACGCGGCCTCAGATGGCATCACACGGCATATCACGGCCTCACTCCCGCTTCCATACTACCTCACACGGCATCACACTGCCTCACGCGGATTCACACGGCCTCCTCCGCCCTCACTCGGCCTCACACGGTCTCACACGGCCCCACACGGTCTCACACGACCTCTATCCGGCCTCCACACGGCCTCACACGGCTTCACAAGGCCTAACATGGTTTCTCACAGCTCGACGCCGGCCTCCACACGGCCTGTCGCGGCCTCACACAGCCTCACACGGCATCACATGGCCTCATATGGCTGCACACGGCCTCAAACAACCTCCTCCTGGCCTCCACACCGCTCACACGTGGCATCACACTTCCTACGCGGCCGCACACGGCCTCATACGGCCTCACACGGCCTCACATGGCCTCACACGGCTTCACACGGCCTCACATGGCCAAACATGGCCTTCTTCCGGCCTCCACACAGCCTCACACGAGCTCACATGGCCTCCTCCAGGCCTCTACACGGCCTCATACGGCTCCCCATGGCATCCCACGGCCTATCACGGCCTCATCACACGGCTTCACACGGCCTTACAGATCCTCACACGGGCTCATAGAGCCTCACATGGCCACACACTTCCTCAAACGGCCTCACACGGCCCCACACGACATCAAACAGCCTCACACAGCCTCTTTCAGCCTCCACACGGCCTCGATCGGCCTCTCACGGCCTCCTCCCGGCCTCCACACGTCCTCACACGCAATCACATGGCCTCACACGGCCTCAAACGGCCTCACATGGCCTCACACGGCCTCCTCTGGCCTTACACAACTTCACAAGGCCTCACATGGTTTCCCACGGCTCAACACGGCCTCACAAGGCCTAACATGGCCTCACACGTATGCACACGGCCTCACCCGGCCTGTTCCCAGCCTAAACACATCCTCATGCGGCTTCACACGGCGTCACACGGCCTCACACGGCCTTCAAACGGCCTCACATGGGCTCAAAAGGCTTTCCACCGCTTCACACGGCCTCACGCGCCCTCACACGGCATAACACGGCCTCAAACGGTCTCCTCCCGACCGCCTCAGGTTCTCACACGGCATTACACAGTCTCACTAGGCCTTACACGGCCTCAAACGGCCTCCTTTTGTTCTCCACACAGCCTCACACGGCCTCCTTCCGTTCTCCACACAGCATCACACGGCCTCACACGGCCTCACAGGTCTCAAACGGCCCCCTCCCGGCCTCTACACAGCCTTACACGGCCTCACACGGCTTCACAAGGCCTCACACGGATTCACTTGGCCTCACACGGCCTCACACGGCCTCACACGGCCTCACGCGGCCTCCTCCCGGCCTTCAAACAGCCTCACACAGCCTCACACGGCATAACACGACATCAAACGGCTTCACGCGACCTCACAAGGCATCACACGACCTAACACGGCCTCCCTCCGGCCTCCACACAGCCTCACATGGCCTCAGGCCTTGGACGGCATCACCCGGCAACATATAGCCTCCTCCAGGCCTCTACACGACCTCATTCTGCTTCACATGGCCTAACAAGGCTTTTCACGGCCTCATCACACGGTTTCACACGGCATTACACGGCCTCACAAGGCATCACACAGCCTCATACGTCCTAACACTGCATCCCCTTGCCCTCACACGGCATCAGAGGGTTTCACACGGTCTTACACGGTCTCACTTGGCCTCACACCGCCGCACACGGTCTAACACGGCTCACACGGTCTAACACGGCCTCACTCGGCCTCACATGACCTCATACAGGCCTCTACACGGCCTCACACTTCCTCTCACGGCTCATACGGTATAACGCGAAATCACCCGACATCACATTTCTTCCCCCAGGCCTCTACACGTCCTCACACAGCCTCACTCGGCATCACACAGCCTCACACGGCCTCACAGGGCATCACACGGCCTCACACGGCCTTACACTGCCTCTCCTGGCCTCACACGGCATCACACGGCCTCCACAAGGCCTCTTTCCGGCCTCCACACGGCCTCACACGGAATCACACGGCCTCACCCGGCCTCACATGGCCTCCTCCGTCCACATGATACCTCACATGACCTCATACGGCCTCACGCGACCTAACACGGCCTCACAAAATCTCACACATCCTCACGCGGCCTCAACGGCCTCACACGGCTTCACACGGCCTCCCTTCGGCCTCCACACGGCCTCACACAGCATCACACGGCCTCACGCAGCATTACACGGCCTCCCCCGCCATAACTCGGCCTCACACGGCCTAACACGAACTCACACGTCCTTACAGGGTCTCACACGGAAACCTCCGGCCTCAACACGGCCTCACACGGCCTCAGACGGCCTCACACTTACTCACACGGCCTCACACAGTTTTTTCCCGGCCTCCACACGGTCTCACAGGAACTCACACGGCCTCACTCGGTATCCCCCGGGCATCCACACGGCCTCACACGGCATGACACGGCATCAAACGGCCCCTTACTGCCTCACACGGCATCACACGGAATCCCACGGTATCACACGGTTTCACACGGCCTCACACGGTCTAACACGGCCTCTCTTGGCCTCACACGGCATCACACGGTTTCACACGATCTCAAACGGTCACACTTGGCCTCACACTGCCGCACACGGTCTGACACGGCTCACAGGGCCTAACACGGCCTCACTCGGCCTCACATGGCCTCACACAGGCCTCTACGCGTCCTCGCACAGCCTCACTCGGCATCACACAGCCTCACTCGGCCTCACATGGCCTCACACTACTTAAAACGGCCTCACACGGCTTCACACGGCCTCACACGGCCTAACACGGCCTCCTTCCGGCCTCCACACAGCCTCACATGGCCTCACACAGCTTCACACGGCCTTACACGTCTTCACACGGCCTCAAACGGCCTCCTTCTGGCTTTCACTCGGCCTCACACGGCATCACACGGACTCACGCGGCCTCACACGGCATCCCCTGCCTTCACACGGCCTCACACGGCAAAACATTGCCTTACATGGCCTCACACGGCTCATACGGCCTCACAAAGCCTCATTTGGCCTCACACGGACTCACATTGCCTCACATGGCCTTCTCCTGGCCTCCACATGGCCTCACAAGCCCTCACAAGGCTCATTTGGCCTCACAGAGCCCCATCCGGACTCACACAGCCAACTTCAACCTCCACACGGCCTCATACGTCATCTAACGGTCTCACGCCGCCTCACACTGCCTCCCTCGCCCTCACACGGTCCACACGGCCTCACACGGCATAACACGGTTTCTCACGGCCTCACACGACCTCACACGGCCTTCTCTGAACTCACACAGCTACAAAAGGCCTCACACGGTCTCCCACGGATTCACACGGCCTCACATGATCTCACTTGGCCTGTTCCCGGCCTCAACACAGCCTCACATGGCCTCAAACGGCTTCAAATGGCCTCAAACGGTTTCACACGGCCACACACGGCCTCACACGGCCTCCTCCCGGCCGCCACACAGCCTCAAATGGCCTCACACAGCTTCACACAGCCTCACACGTCCTCACACGGCCTCAAACAGCCTCCGTCCGGCTTCCACATGGCCTCACAAGGCCTCACACAGTCTCACACGACATAACATGGCCTCACACGACCTCACGCGGCCTCATACGGCATCACACGACCTCACACATCCTGTCTCCGGCCTCCACACGGCCTCACACAGCATCACACGGCATCACAAGGCCACCCCTGCCCTCATTCGACCTCACACGGTCTCACACGGCCTTTTCCCGGCCTCACACGATTTTACCCGGCCTCCACACGGCCTCAAAGGGCCTCACACGGCCTCACACGGCATCCTCCCGGCCTCCACACGGCTTCACAAGGCCTTACATGGCATGACACGGCTTCAAAGGGCCTCTTCCCGGCCTCCACACTTCCTCACACGGCATCACACGGCTTCACACGGCCTCACACGGCACCACACGACCTCACGCAGCCTCACACGACATCACACGGCCTCACAAGGACTCGTGCCGGCCTCCATACGGCTTCACAAGTCTTAACACAGCCTCACACGGCCTCACAAGCCTCACATGGCCTCACATGGCTTCACACGGCCTCACACGGCCACACACGGCCTCACACGGCCTCTTCTGGCCTTATACAACTTCACAAGGTTCACAAGGCCTCACACAGCTTTACGGCCTAACACGGACTCTAACGGATTCTCTCGGCCTTGTTGAGAAACATATGAATTTTGGGCATTTTTAATTAATTTGTGTTTTTTTGTGTTAACTGATACGCGTTTTCTTGTGTTTTTGCACATTTTTAGTAGGCTTCGTTAGTATCTTAACGCAAATAAAAGATTACGTAATTCCAACAGTACAGACGGGTTGCTTCAACATTTTTGTATGCCTGGTAAGCCAACGGTCGAGTGTTTTGGAGTGGCGGTCTCGTGTGTGCTTGTGTGTGTATTCGGGCCATGAGCTGTGTGTTATTTCAAGTCGTGAGAAGACGGCAGTCTAAGGGCCCGTAAAGCTCGAGGGCAAAGGTTGAATTAGGGTGGGGGAATCTATCGCTGTGTGTTTGGAACCGCGATAAGCTGAGCCCGCACCACGAAGCACAAACTTCTACAAGAAATACACCGAGAAAATGTAGGGGCCAAATGCGAAAGGCTTTGAAAGGTGACCGCTGTGATGGGGGAATGTTGGAGCAGAGCGTAACCATAGCAACAATGTTCTGAGCCACGGTGACTCTCAAAGGATGTAGGCGGGCACTTACGAAACCCCGGAGAGGTCCGATTGGGCAAGTCCAAAGAGGGGACAGCCCTTCAAGCACACTTAGATGGATTTCATGGTATAAGTTTTCAGTCTAGCGTCGAGAACCGTCGGAGAAAGAAGTACGCGTGTTGTTACATATAGGAGGTGGTGAAAATAGAGTTATACTGAAAATTACGCTCTGGAAATACGTATAGCGAATATAATTATACATGTCAGAATTTAATTTGAACATCTGTTTCCTTTGCGGAGTAGAGAAGTCTCCAACAAGATCTACGTGGTCGAGACATTAAATCAAAGAAGTAAAAATTTTAAAACGTCGATTGGGCGGGTGAGGTTTAGCTTTGTTTTGTTTTTACAAGAGATATTTTTGGAATTAGTGATATATAAAGTTAATGACATGCATTGAAGTAAAGATTCAAATCTGTTGAGTAAGTTCAATAAGAGGTTATGGGTTACTTTTGGTATCCTTGCAGGAGGGCGGTTAATCTTATCTCGGCAGTTCTCCATAAGAAAATCATCGCCTTTGGTTCCATTTCTACATAAGTAGAACCAACATGAAGTTGTGAAGACCGTTCGAAAAACATTTTCTGATCTGTGAATAGCTCAACGAATTTGAACTGAAGCTGCACTTGAGAATGCACGTGCGAATTGAAACTTGACCGTGTCCTGTGCTGTTGGAGACGTAATGATTTGATATGTTTTATTTCAGTATGTTTAGAGGTGTAGCTATCGTAAAGAGGGCTGGCCGGCCATTCGATTCCGTTAGTGGGGTTAGCGTGTTGCAAAGGGTAGTAGATTTGAGGTATTGATATCGCAACATCATTTGTAACATGTCCATTGTGTGTTATCTGCCTAAATGTATTGGGTGACTCACTGCCGTAAATCATAAAATTGTGTTAAATTCACACGGTGTATAGTATACCTAGTGTCGGAAGTACCACCTCTCAGCGTTACAGGTGTGCATAGATCAGCGCTCGTGTAAGTGGGTCCCTTCACATCGGTGAGTACCGTTCTTGTTTTAGTATATGTAACGTACCTTTTCTATTAATTCAAATCATTCGTGCATTTTTGGGTTGCCTGCATTTTGTGTTTTTTATGATTTTTTGGAGGTATGCCAATCCTTCATTACCGAGAATCCGGTCTCCTTGTTAATACAAATTAATGAGGAGGAGGACCGCACATATCTCGTGACAACTGAATTTGGCAAGATCAAGCAGATCGTATTTTAGGTGTTTGTTAGTTTAATAGCCATATTGTATTATTTTGTTCTTGTGTATTTCATACACCAACGAAATGGAAATTTAGGAAGGATTAATAACATGAGAAGTACTATAATAGTCGGAAATTGTGTTGTGCCTTCGAAGCAGCAAGTGCGCCAGTGGTGTAGTGTGAGCCGCAAATAATTGTGACTAAACTTGAAAATTTTCACAAGTGCCCTTCATAAACGGCGGGTGATTATTCGTGAATTCGTTTTAAAGAAGATCAACATCATGCCTGGAAGAGCTAGGAGAAACAATGCCAGGGAAGAGGAGGCAGCGGCACCACCTCAACCTGAGGAAATCAATATGCCGGTCGTGACCAGTTGTGTTAGCGCTATGGGAGCCAAATTCAGAAAGGGTGATAATGTGGGAAATCATATAGCACGGCTGAAGTTCCTTACCGGTCACCTAAATAATAGTGAGCAGGTCCGCGCCTTCTTTCTATGCCTAGATCAAAGAGAAGCGGAAGTGTGCAACAAAAAAAATTGATACGATTACGAATTTGCGAGAGGCAGAGGAATGGCTGCGTTCATACGCAGATCAGGTGGAACATCCCACTCAGGCGATGTTTGAAATCATCACCAAGAAGCAGGCGGCAAGAGAAGGGGTCACTGAGTACGTGACTCGAATTGAAACGCCATACAAAGCGAATTACCCCGGACACCCGGAGCTCGTTATAGTTGATCTAATTTGGCTGGGGTTGAGGTCAGACATTACGAGGATGTTTCGAAGTGATGCGCGGCCTGCAACAGTTCAAGAATTGAGGGAAATTGCAGTAGAGGTCGAAAATCAACGAGTACTACCAGTACCAGGACAAACTACAGAAAGAACGGTAACTGAGAGAGAGAGACCTGAGCGTAGCGAAAGAAGGCACCAGCAGGAGGTTACGCGTGTCGGGCACACAATGCGGCAGTCTTCATATCAGCAAAGAGGCAATAATGAAGCATCACAATGGAGTGTGAGGGACAGACATTCACGGCACTCTCCATATCAACGAAGAGGCTATGACGAAGCACCACACTGGAGAGGAGGATGCAGTCAGAGGAACCAACATTACCAAAATTACCACGTAAGGGCACCACAGCAGCATCAAGAAGCACCACCTGCACCTGCCGTGGACCAAGCTCAGTGCAGAACTGTGCTTCCGCCGTGCTTCAATTGCGGGAATTTCGGGCACATTAGAGCTAATTATAGAGCGCAACATTTCACAGGGCCTCCGCCAAAAAACGGAACAGGAGACCGTTAGCTCCACTGATAAATCCCAGCGTCATACTCCATGTAAATGGCACACCTGTAACCGAACTTCTTGACACGGGAGCGAACATATGCTTGGTGAAAGAGCGTTTAGTTGCGGGAATCAAAAATGCTAGTGTAAAGTGAACATCGATCACACTGCAAACAATTGGAGAAGAGCCTGTGCCGGTGCTTAGGAAAATAAATGGGCCTATAAAAGTTAACGGTCAGAAAATAGTGCAAAGATGTTTTGTGGTGCCGGAGAATGCATTTTCGGGAGACCTGCTAATAGGAGTAGAAGTAATGCACAAAGTCGATGCAAAAATAGACTTCGGAAAACGTAGGGCATCGTTGTTGGGCACGTACGTAAACATGTTTTCTGTGCCAGGACCGAAATCTCCAAAGATTTTGTGTGTGACGCGGGAGGAGACATTGATAATTCTCGCAGAAGACATTACAGTGA